>JAASFL010000408.1:0-20119 GCA_023333735.1 Globisporangium takayamanum
GCATCAGCACAGCCACTGCAAGTGGTGGCGGTGGCGCCAGTGAGCTTTTGGGAAAGAAACCGATCGGCAGTGTCGCCGAGCAGTTCGCCGCTGCGTCAGCTGCTGCATCGGGTGCGAGCAAGTCGCGGCAGAACTCGGACAGCTCAGACAGCTCGGTCGACAGCAAAGGCAGCACGGACTCGGGCAGTTCGTTCTCGGCCGTGCCGGGTCCGCCGAGCGCCGTGGCGTGGCACGTCGACGGCGAAGACACGTACGAAGCGATGTTCAAAGCGATCAAGAACGCCAAGTACGAGATCCTCATCGCGGGCTGGTGGGTATGTCCAGACTTGTACTTGCTCCGCCCGGGCCGGAAGCTCCCGAACCAGAGCGACGAGAGCGAGAAGAAGAAGCCGAGCAACGAGACGCAGCTGCGCAACCTGCTGCTCTTGAAAGCGCAAGCAGGCGTGAAGATCTACGTGCTGATCTACCGCGAAGTGAAGCTCGCGCTCACGCTCAACAGCAGCTACAGCAAGCGCTCGCTGCTCGTGCACCCAAACATCCGCGTCTTGCGCGACCCGATCTTCCAGATCCAGAGCCTCGGGTTCTGGTCGCACCACGAGAAGATCGTGTGCATTGACCAGTCGCTCGCGTTCGTCGGTGGCTTGGACCTGTGCTTTGGCCGGTACGACCACAGCGGTCATCCACTGAGCGACCCGGGCGGGGACAAGCTCCCGAACCAGACGTGGCCAGGGAAAGACTACTCGAACCCGATCATCAAGGACTTTGTGCGCGTGAACCAGCCGTTCGAGGACTTGATCGACCGCACGTCGCAGCCACGCATGCCGTGGCATGACGTCCACTGCAGCGTCTCGGGGCCGCCCGTACAGGACATTGCGTACCACTTTATCCAGCGCTGGAACTTTGTGTGCTCGAAGAACGACTACCAGCTCCGCACGGGCTGGTGCATCTGCTTGCGCTCGCGCCGGTTCAAGTTCCTCCCCAAGTGCCTCGTCCCGATGGACTTTAACGGCTGGCAACTGCGGTACCCGTCGTCCGACACGTCGCTCCAGACGGTCCCAGCGACTGCGATCCGGCTCTCGCACAATGAATCGTGCGACTTGGAGCCATTCCAAGTCATGGCGCCCACGACACTGCCAAACACGTTCTCGCCAGGCTTTACGCTGCCGTGGGGAAATGGCAGCGGCGCGTCGTTTGGCTCGGACTTGCCACTGCAGCAAGCGGGTCCGCCGCTGTCCGAGACACTCGGCGATACCGAGATCCTCCGTGCGCAGCGTGGCGAGTCGATCCTCCAAGTCTTCCACCCGAACGCGAAGATCTGCAATGTTCAAGTGTGTCGGTCCGTGTCGATGTGGTCGGCTGGTGTCCCCACGGAAGCGAGCATCCAAGCGGCGTACATTGACATCATCACGAAGTCGAAGCACTTCATCTACATCGAGAACCAGTTCTTCATCTCGGGCGTGAACTCGAACGGCGTCGTGAGCAACCGGATCTTGCAGGCGCTCGTTGACCGCATCGAGCGCGCCGTGAAAGCGAACGAAGTCTTCCGCGTCTACGTCGTCATGCCGCTCTTGCCTGCGTTTGAAGGCAACATCCGGAGCGAAGAGCTCACGAACTTGCACGCAGTCATGCACTGGCAGTTTGCGACGATCAGCCGCGGTAAGTACAGTCTCTTTGCGGCGCTCCAGAACGTCACGACCAAGCCGGAGAACTACGTCTCGTTCTTTGGCTTGCGCAAGTACGGCATCCTGCCGAACGGCTGTGTCTCGACCGAGCAGATCTACATCCACAGCAAGCTCCTCATCGCCGATGACATGTACGCGATCCTCGGGAGTGCGAACATCAATGACCGGAGCATGATGGGCGACCGCGACTCGGAGATCGCTGTGATCATCGAAGACATGCAGTTCCAAGACGGCGTCATGAACGACAAGCCGCATCGCCGCGGCGTCGTCGTGAGCGCGTTGCGGCTCCAGCTCTTTCGCGAACACCTCGGGCTCGTCGACAGCGACGACTCGCTCTTGGACCCAACGGCCGAGCGCACGTGGCTCGAGATCAAAGGCGTGTCGCAGCAGAACACAAAGATCTACGAGACGGTCTTTGACTGCGCGCCATCGAACAACATGCGCGCGTTCTCGAGCTTCCAGAACATTGAGATCTCGCAGATCTACGAGAACCAGCGCTTGAACGTGCTCAAAGTCCCAGGGCGGCGCCACGTCTGGGACAAAGACAACTTGAAAGAGGGCGACTACGAGCCCTGGACCGACGTGAACGGCGTGCCGATCTCGCCCGACAAGTTCAATCTCGACGACTACGTGCTCGACAATGTCAAGGACAAGAAGAAGAAGCACTTGTTCTCGATGGACCACGACGGCTGGTGCTACGCCCGGAACTTCTCAATCTTCCAAGAGATCCGCACGGGCAAGACGGACTTTAAGAAGCGCGAGAAGCTCCAGCACTTCATGACCGACCGCTTGATGGCGCAAGTGCGGCGTCGGCGCTGGGTCAAGAAAGGCACAATGGCGCTCGCAGCGATGTCGCGCTACAGCTCGGTCTCGGAGAGCGACGACGAAGAGCACAACCGGTTCGTGTCGCTCTGGCGGCGCTTCCAGAACGGCGAGTTCAGTCGCGCGAACTCGCTCACGATGACCCACATGCCGAGCCAGCAGCCGTCCACGACGTCGTCTGCGGTGCTCAGTGGCGACGCGTCGTACCCGAACTCGCCAGCGATGTCGAGCTTCCGACGGACACCACTGAGTCCATCGAACCACTCTTCGCGGCGCAACTCGGTCGGACTTGGCGGCGGTGGTGGCAGCAGACGGTCTCGCAGTGCGCGCAACAACACGTTCACTGGCACGTGCTCGAGCGTCGTCGGTCATGCGCACGACTCGGACGCGCAGCTGAACGAAGGATCGAGCCACTTGGACGACCGCGGGAGCACCGAGTCGCTGAGCAAAGGACTCGGCCAGTCGCTGCGCAAGTGGTACTCGACCATGGAGTTTGATCTCGGCCGCCGATCGAAGTTCAACGCTGAGTACTTTGACCAAGACAGCATTGGCCACACGCCGCCTCGCGTCGGCGACGAGCCGCTGCTCGAGTCCGGTCGCGGGAGTTTCCGCAGCATCAAGAGCGGTCGCGACGACGAAGACGAGCGCGCGAGCAATGAACTCGGCGAGTGCCAGATCGGGCATGTCCAGACCGCTGCGACTGTGCCGAAAGAGGGCGAGACGCGCGCGCGGCTGCAGCTGTCGGAGATCCGCGGCCACCTCGTGGAGTTCCCGCTCGACTTTTTGGTCGAAGAGATCCTCAAGCCGTCGATCATGCCGAGCGACATCCACATCTAGAGAAGGAGAATGAGAGTGAGAGACTGAGTGAGAGAGAGTGCCTATTGTTTTTGAGAGCCTCCGGATCGCCACGGAGAGAGAGAAGCGAGTCGTAGTAAGTTATGAATGCGATGTGTGTGTACGTACGTGTGTGTGCTGGTGCTGGTGTTGCTGCTCGTAGTGTAGTGGTAGAGATGCCTACGTCCTAGATGTCGTCGTCCTTGGCAAAGGTGTCGTTGTGCTCAGTAGATATAGTGACTTGAATTTGTATCCAAGAGTCGACAAATCTGTCATTTGAAGATCGTCGAGCTTTGACATGCAAATCGAATCGAGATGCTCGTGTTTGTTGAGACGCATGATGCAGGAGGCGGTGCGCTGGCGCTGCAGCGCGTCGTGAGCAAGCAAGAGCTGCCACTAGATGACCTCATTGTCGTGGCTGCGCAGCTTGATACAGCGAGTGCGAGCACATTGCCGCGGCAGCTGACGTGCATCAGCGCACGTGTGTCATCAAGTGATCGGCGTCTCGTGCTCGCACTTCCGATCGCAGTGGCTCCAACGACTGATGAGAGCACTGTCGTGCAGGTGTGCTACTGCTAATGCCGCTGCTTGTTTGTTTGTAATGAAGCCAGGCAGACAGTTTGTATGTCAATCACACTGACAGTGCACGAGTGCTCACTGTGTCTCCTCGTGTGTGCGCTCAACTACCAGATCCTCGATGTCGGCGAAGTCGCCGTGCGATTCGCTCGCGACGTGCGCAGCTGCTTCCCAATGCTCGTGCGCCGCAGTCCGCTCTCGTACACAGCGTCTGACTCGGACGACGAGAGCGACGAAGACGCCAGTGATGCCACCAACAGCAGCAGCAGCAAAGATGCTCGAGCAGAAGTGCGACGCCGCGAGAAGGAGCGTACAGAGCAGCTCGCAGCGCAGCAGCAGGGCGATGCAAAGCGCGTCGCAAGCGAGTACATGGACCGCACACGCGTCAAGATGCTGCCGTCGCTGCACGAACTGCTCGATGCATTCGAGATCGCCGATGCAGCTCATGTCCAAGCAGCGCTCGAGCAGGAAGAGCAAGCAGTGCTCGCTCGAGCCAGCGATAGCAAATCGTCGTTAGCAACGCGCTGTCAGTGGCTCTGCGTCGACTTGCCAGCGCACGAGGCAGCGACTCCAACGGCCAGTACCAGCACCAGCGCCTCAAGCGAGCACAACTTTGGTCTCTTGCTCTCGCACGCAGTCCACTCGACGCGACGTGAGCAGTTCCTCACGATTCCGTTGCCGCGACCTCCGCAGTCGATCAACAGCAGCACTTCCAGCAGTGGTACCAGTGACAGTGACACTGTGTATCAAGACGCCACGGTGCTCTCGTTTGGCGCCAAGCGTGAAGCCACGGCGCACGGCGGCGGCAAGACACCAGCCGAGATGGTCCAGAACATCCGCATGCGCCACGCGTCTGGGACGTTCTGCACACTCGTGCCACCAGCAACGACATGGGCGGACGTCGTTGCATCGTACAGTGCGCTCTTGCCGCAAGTGCGTGCGATCGACGGCGAGTTGCGTCTCCGACGCGTCTTGGGACCTGCAGCAGTGAACGAACCGCTCGAGCTCTTGCTTGAGCAGCCAACAGGCAAGAAGACAGCGTAAGGAGCAGATACACGAGTCACAAGGCACGCTCAGTCTGTCTGTCTATTCCACACATGGTACATGTACAAGGGCTTCACGCCACAACCTGAGCTGCCACCACTGGCGCTACTACCACTGGCGCTGTTGCTGCTACTGCTGCACTATCGGCAGCTGGTCCAAGACACATCCAGTAGTCGTTCTCTTTGAGGACACTGCCGATGCTGTTGCTCGTGGCGCGATGGCGCAGTGACCCGTGCGGGTTCTTCTCTGCGCGCCAGAACCACGTCGATGGTGCGAGCGTCTCGAGCACGTCTTCGTCGTCCATGGCTTCGTTCGCATTGTACGACGTCACGAGCAGCGGCGTCTGCACTGTGTGCAGCAACAGTGCGAGACTCGGGAGCCACTCGTCGTAGCCCCAGATGCCGGCGTTGAAGCACACGGCGAGGTCTGGCGCAATGTACACGGCTTTGTCGAGGTAGTAGTCGTCAAAGCTGCCGACAAAGTAGCTCACCTCGATCTGACATGCACTACTGCTACTACTACTGCTACTGTGCGAGTAGGACGACTGGTGCAGCAAGCGCGCGATGTTTGGTCCGACGAGCACGAGCTGGAGCGTAGTGAAGCGGCCTTCGAGAGCGAGGGACTGGAAGAACGAGTCAAAGATCGCGCACGTTTCTTCGCCCGTGTTGCCTTCGCGGTGGTCTGCGCCAACGAGGTGGATCGTCAGCGTTGTCGATGCGTGTGCAGTCGTGATGCCATTCGATGCTGGCAATGGCAGCGCGAGTGTAGATGATGCCGTGACGTCGGTAGCAGTAGCAGCGACCGGAGACGCAGCAAGCGCATTGCATGGCAGCATCGCATCTGGATGGTGCTCATGCAGACGCCGGAGACACTCGATGAGCGTCCGGGAGCGGCTCTCGCGGTGCGACGTCTCCTCCATGCTTGCTTGTCACTCGGCTGTCTCGAGCTGAATGGCTGCGAGATTGATACAAAACGCTGTACCAATACAATCCCGCTCAAAGCGATCATATCGCATTCAAGAGGGTATCAATCCTGCTAAAAACGATTGATGCGGGTTTGTCAGGTTTAGCAAAATTTCATACAATATACAAGTGCAGATTCTCGCACACAAACCAAACTGGCGAATTGAACCAGCTCACTTCCGAGTCGAAAAGCAACATGATGGCGAAGCACATGATGCTGCTCGTGGTCAGCGCAGTGATCGCAGTGACGACAGCTGCAGCGACGGATGTGCTGCCAAACAGCAACGCAGACGGCTCGACCACGACACACGGCAGCAGCACCAACAGCACGAGCCGCGCAACTGCGTCGACGAGCAACGACCAATGGCGCGTGTTCCTCGGACTCGCGATCCTCGTCGCGTCGTACGTGTTTCGCGTCGAGCTCGTGCGCTTTTCGCTGCGGCTCGTGCGCCGAGCTCTGCCCGGCGCGTTCGTGTGGATCAAAGAGTTTGAGAAGAACCTGCTGCAGCCGCTGTCGTGGGTCGTGTTCATCCTCTTGCTCTGGTTCGCCGTCTACGTCATGAACCTGAGCAACGTGCTCCACATGGACGTCGCGACGATCACGAGTCTCATTACGCTCGTGCTCGGGTTCCCGCTTATTTGGGTCGTCATCGCGTTCTGTAACTACATCACGTGGGTGCGTCTCACTCGTGTCGATCACTTTGGGTCGTTGTGGTCCTCGAGACTAACACTGTTGCTTGTTCCTATATTAGGGCATTGTCCGAGTCAAAGGCTGGAACAGAGCAGCATCGAAGGACGACGACGACTACAGCCGCGTCATGATCATCACAGAAGGCATTGGTGTACGTTGTGTGTTTGGCTATGTCTGTCTAAAGAGCCACTCTTGAGACATCTTACAATCGTGTGTTTGGAAATGCGTCCTACAGGTCATCAAGATCCTGCTCATTGCGGCAGTCGTGTCGTCGTTCATGATCGACGAGATCGGACAGATCACGGACTTTGAGTCGTCGAACATCACGATAGTCGCGGTGCTCATGGTCGAGCTCGTCTTTGTCTTTGGCGCACACTCGTGGGTGCGTCCTGCCATCCTCATCTGTCCTCATCTGTCTCGTCCAGTACTCGGAGGGTCCTAGTGACTGAGCTGCTCGGTCCTAACGCTCGATCACTCTGTCTTCACTCCCTTCTGTGGCTGAACGGATCACTCAAACAGCTCAAGAACATCATGGGCGGTCTCATGGCGCTGATCGACGAGCAGATCAAGAGCGGCTCGCACATTCGCTTCCAGGGCCACGAAGGCGTTGTCGAGCGTCTGTACCTCCAGTGCTTCTCGCTGCGGCAGTACGACAAAGGTTTGGCGTACATCCCGAACGGCATCTTGCTTGAGAACACAGTCGAGATCCAGAGCAAGCGCCTCGATCGGCGCTGTGTCGTTGCTGTGCACTTGAGTCATCGCACGTCTGCATCTGCTGTGCGGCTCTTCATCCAAGAGCTCGACACGTTTCTCCTGCACTTGCACGCCGAGAAGCTCGCGCGGCGCAAGACAAAAGACGTCTTGGGGCTCGAGAGCATCGCCAAGACCCGGAACGAGTGGGACAGCAGCAGCGTGAGCAAACCGAGCAAGCGAGCTGGCGACGACGAGAGCGACCAGTTCCACGGCCGCTTCTGGATCAGCATCGAAGATGCGTACACGGTCCACGTCGTGTACTACACGCAGGAGCGGCACATCAAGCCGATCATGGCGGAGAAGACCGAGGTGCGTCGTCTCTCTCTCTGTGTAGCTGGCTGGCGCTAGGATCGGCGTTCTGAGACTGGAGTGCAAAGATGCTGACGTTCTGGCGGCTGGCGCTCTGTAGGTCGTGCTGCACATCACTGAGCTCTTGGTAAAGCTCCACTTGACGCTCCATAGCGACGACAACGCAGCAACAGCAGCAGCCACTGGTTCAGTCTGTTCGCCTCGACACGGCGCAGCACTGCAGCTTGAAGGCGACTTGACGAGTGCACGACCGCGCAGTGTGAACTTTGACGCACTGTCGTCGCCACCAAGTCGCGCACCGTCGAGTCTCCCGACGTTCGATCGCTTCCGTCGCCATCGAAGTGAGAACAACGTTGGGATGCGCCATCGACGGCAGCAGTCGTCAGCGGTCTAGTCGACCAACACTATCGAGAGCGTATCGTACACAATTGGATGCTGGTGTCACTGCCACGTCGCCCGTTGCTGCGTCGCGACGACACCGATGCGCTGGAGACTCTCGACGATCGCGAGATTGATCTGCCACAAGCACACACGCACGTACAACATTGTCAGCCACGCTTGCTTGACCAAGTAACAGCACAATGGCTGTCTGTTTGACGTCGCTCAGGTCACACGCACCTCGGTCTTGGCCGCTTCAAGTGACGCAAAGCGCGCGCGGTCAACGAGGATGCTCACTTGTACGCGGTACATGGCCGAGAGCACGACGCGGACGCTGCTGCGGTCATCTGTGCGCATGTCGGTGCTCACGAAGCTCTGGTTCTCGAGCGGCGGTGTCACAGCTCCTGCTGCTGCGACGGACTCGCTGTTGCGAAAGCTCACAGCGCGACTACTGCTTGCACCAGCACTACCACCACCAGCAGCACCAACTGCAGCGTCTGCGACTGCAAACTGCGGCAAGATGACTGCGAGCTCGTCCATGAGCTGCTGGATGCGGTCGATCGGTGTGCTTGGGTGCACAGCAAGCGCTAGTTCATGGAGCTGCGCGTCGTGCGCATGGCCGTTGGTCTGGTGCGAGTCGGCAAAAATGCCGTTTGGGATGTACACGAGCGCACCGTCGCGGCGCCGAAGCGTTGTGCGTGCAAGCGAGACGCGCTCAATGCAGCCACGGAGTTCACGGACATGGCAGTCGACGCCCGTGCGAAAGGGCTCGGCAAAGATCAGGAACAGCCCAGTGGCGACGTTCTTGAGCTGTAGGGCAAGTCCCCAGCCACGAGCAAGCAAGCAAACGAAGCAGGTGAGAACGTGAGCGCGTGAGTCTCCACGCTAATGTCGAGTTCAACGAGAGACGCCGACTACTACGTACGGTCGTGAAGCCTGCGAGGATCACGAGTGTCTCAAGACTCGCAAAGATGAGCAGGAGGAGGAACTGCGCCATCTCGCTCGAGACGAAGAAGATGTAGAACACTTCGACTGTGATCATGACAAACACAAAGAACTAGACGACCACCAGCGTGTGTGTGTCGGTTAGGACAGCAGGCTATAGGACGTACAAGCCTCAAAGCAACGAGACGTACGTTGATGCACTCGGCGACAACAAAGATGCGCGTGTCGTTCTCGGTTGCGTCTTGGTCCCATTCAAAGTGCCGCACGATCATCTGCTCGTCCAACGCAAGTCAGTCAATCAGTTTGAGCAAGACCAGAAGGTTGGAGTGAGCAAGTGTACAAAATCTTGCTTGCAAGTACAAGTACAAGATGTTGCACGTACGTTTGCAAGGACTTTGCGCAAAGCAAATGTCCCGAGCACGACTGGAATCGCGAGGAAGTACTGCAGCGCGTCGACGACGACGTGGTCGTTGCCGAGCTCGAGGATGTACTTTGCGATCGTGAGCAGCAAAAGCGCAAAGCAGATCCACGAGAGGTAGAGCAGCATGTAGCGCTGGACATCAGCGATCCATCTGCAGACGCAAGCAAGCACCATTGCGTGAGCAACTGAGCAACACGACAAGTACATGCCATTTGCACCAAACAAGCAAGCACGTGAATGACGCACTGGAAGCCTTTGCCGATGCGGCGGCGAATTGCAGCGAGCACGGCTTCCATCACGGGCTTGGCGAGGAAATACGAGAGCACAGCGAGAACGCCTGCAGCGATGAGCCGCCCTGGCGACGGCATCGTGGTGCTTGCGCTTGCGCTTGAGCGAGCAAGGAGCGGAGGTCGTCACGCGAACTTGCTTGATGCCGCTTCGACTTGGTCATGCAGCTTTTTGAGCAGTTGCCAAATGTGGTGTAGCTATAGTGTGACGCGGATACTCACTAAACTTCGATTGCCGAGCGGGAAAGCAAGTCAAACAGGTGTATCGCAGCATGACAGCATGACGGACTGAATCGACATGTTGCTCTCTACATGCGCTCAACCTTGCTGTCGTAGTGGTGGTGGCGACGACGTCTCGAGCATATGCACATGTGCACATACATGCTCGCGACCAAATCGTCCATTCATTCATGCACCTCGTCGTTGTCGAAGTCTCCAAGGCGAGGACTCGGAACACACGTTTGCGAGCACCGCGAATTGGCTTGGAGCGAGACTGTGGCACCTGTTGCCTGGCGTACCGTACCCACCGCGAGTCTCCGTTGCTTCTCGTATTGCTACTGCTGTTGTTGTTACGTTTGTGGACCTCGTCACGCGCTGTATGTGAAGCGACTCGAGACTCGAGACTCGCACAATCCAGCGCGACGTCGGCAGAGCAAGCAGCGAGCGCAACCACGAACCACACACACACGCAAATCCGCCAACATCTGCGTGAGCGTCAAGACACAAACCACGCGAACGCAAAGCAAGTGTCGTCACGAGACTTGTTTGCCTACCGTCGCTGCTGCTGCTTGCTTTGTCTGGCTCGCGCCGCACAGCGCTGACAAAGACAAGCCAGCGAGTAGCGGACCACTACGAGCGACTCGCGCAGTCGTCGCAGTTGCTGCCGCTGCTGTGCGCGCGACACACGCACACGCACACGCACACGCTCACGCATGGAGGCGCTGCTGCGCCGCGCACTGGTGGACGACGGCGCTCACCCACCGCCGTTGCCGCCACCGCCGTTGCCGCCACCGCCGCTGCCAGTGCACGTGCACATGCATGCGACCGCGCAAGAGATGCTCTCGACCAACGACCTCGAGATCGTGCACGTCGTGATCATCTGCTGCAACTTGCTCTCGATCTTTGGCTGCGCGTTCATTCTGTGGCACTTCCTGCGCTCCGTGCGTGCGCCGCGGTACGCCACGAGCATGAGCCAGCGCATGGTCGTCATGCTCTCGCTGCTCGACCTCAGCTACTCGCTCCCAAAGGTCTTTCCGCACCCGGACGCGCGCACCGACAAGCTCGCGTGTGATGCCCAGGGCTTTGCGCTCGAGTTCACAGGACTCATGTGTACGTCATGCGCGTGTGTTGTTGCTGTTGTTGTTCTTGTTCTGGTTGTTGCTGTGCTCGTGTAACTATGAGCTCACACAACACGAGCGTCGCTCACTTGCTCTGGATGGTCGCAGCGGTCGTCTGGAACTGCTGCATGGCGCACAGTTTGTTCCGCAAAGTCGTGCACCGCGACAGCGAAGCGATGTTGCTCAGGAAGTTCAAGTTCTACCTCATCCTCACAATCACCCCAGCATTCGCAACAAGTATCTGTCTGCTCGCAGGTGCGCGCAACAACTTGCTTGTCCTTGCTTGTTGACAACAAGCACAACACCAACCCTTGCTTGCTTGCTTGTCTTGTTTGGTCAACGTGTCAGGCGACATGTTTGGCGACGCGATCTTCTACTGCTGGGTCGCGAACAAGAAGTGGCACTTCCTCGTGCTCTACCTCTGGGTCGTGCTCGCGATCATCTACGTCTGCGTCGTGCTCATCATGACACACGTGTACGTCGCAAAGCGCGCGCGCCGACAAGGCACGCTCGATGCACTCGAGTCGTCTGGGCTTATTATGCTCAAGCTCCGGATCTACATGGTCGCGTTCATCGTGCTCTGGCTCCCAAGCGCCATCTTCCGCTGTACGTTTCGCTTGTCATTCGCTCTCTCTGCTGGTTTGCAAGATCACTCACTCAACGCTTTGACTGTGCTCAGTGTTTGGTGACTGGCTCGGCGGCGCGACGTTCACAGTCGCGATCGTGATGCAAGTCACGCTCTGCAGTCAGGGCTTCATGACAAGCGTGATCTACGGCGGTCTTGCGACTAAAGTCTTTGGCGTCTGCAAGCGCAAGACACCGACACCAGTGTACACTGCGCTCTCACCGCCGACGTTCCCAACGGACACGGCGTCGAGCCAGCAACTGATCAAGAGCTTTGGACGCCCTGCGAGCATCTTTGTCTCGACGTTCAACATGGGCGAAGGCAAGCTGAGCAAGACCGACTTGGTGCGTCTACGTGATGATACGAAGTGTCGCTGGAAGCGTAGTCAAAGGATGTTGTTTGGTGTATTCGACTCACACTCACCGACGCGATATGGACTTGCCATTGGATCGTGAAGGCCAAGTGGATCCCACTCGGCTACGACATCTACGTCATCGGCGTGCAAGAGTGTCTTCACCTCTCGGACACGCGCGCGCAGATTCGGCAGCACATTGAAGGTCGTGCGTCGCCGACTGCGCCTGCGACGACTGCGTTTCGCCAGTTCAAGCGCCAGATCGGCAGCCGCAACACGTCACTCGGCTACCACGTACGTGATCGGTGCTGTATGGTCTGACGTCATGTTTTGGCATGATAGACTGACGTAGTCGACTTGCTTGCGTGTGTGTGTGGTCGTAGGGTCACATTGCCATCACAGTGTACATCCGATCGGAGGATGTCGAGAGCGGCGCGTTCTACATGCCACCTGCCGCACAGCAAGAGGTGAACTGCGGCAAGTCGCTCGTCGTTGCGCGTGCGTCAAACAAAGGCGCCGTGGGCTTTGCGTTCCGGTACTACGACACGTCGTTTGCGTTTGCAACGTGCCACCTCTCGTCTGACTCAAAGGTTCGTTCGTGCGTCTGTGATAGCTTAGTGAGGTGCTCACTGTCTGGTCACATGATCCGCACGCTCTGACACTCTGTTTCTCGTTCTTGCTCTTGCTAGGGTCGCTCAAAGATCACGCGGCGGAATCGCGACGCTGTCGACATGCTCAAGGGACTGCACCTGAACGCTGAAGACCTCGGCTTTGAGTTCCCGCTCATGCACCACCACAGCTTTGTGCTCGGAGACCTGAACTACCGCCTCACGCACCGCAGTGCGAGTCCAAACGAGATCCTCGAGCTCGTCTCGAACGTCCATCGCAGCGAAGCGAGTGCTATGAATGCTGCTACAAATGGTACTGGTAGAGCTACGACTGTGAGCACGAGCAGCACTGGTCTTGGAAGCATGGCACGGAAGCGCTGGAGCAGCTGGCGCGCTGGGTTCCTCAGCGACAGCGGACTCTTACGCTCTGGACGAACGAACTCAACCGAGTCGACAAGCCTCGACGTGAGTCGTCTCGAGCGCCAAGTCAAGAGCGCAGGCGCGAGTGACACGAACATTGTCGGCCATGACGACGTGCAAGACCGCGACTCGAGCGCAAGTCTCGACGAGTTTGAGCGCATTGACGAGAAGTTCATCTGGGAAGACGTCCTGCTCCACGACGAGCTCAAGAGCTGGATGGACGCTGCGCAGATCTTCTACGGCTTCCGCGAAGGTCGCATTGCGTTCCCACCGTCGTACCGACGCAAGCGCGGCATGAGCTTGAAACCTGACGCCAAGTGGACACTGCCAGAGCTCGCAAAGCAGTACACGACGACGATCAAAGGCGCAGGCGACCGCGTGCCGTCGTACACAGACCGAATTCTGTTTGCGTCGCAGCGCGACCTCGCGAGCCGACTCAAGTGCTCGCTCTACACGCTCTGTGAAGACGTCAAGTGCTCGGACCACAAACCCGTCGTTGCAGTCTTCCACGCGCGCGTGAATCGCACGATCGAGCCCATGCCGCAGCGGTCGCTGCCACCCCTGCCGCTACGCAAGTGGCGCCGCATGCAGAACATCACCGGCGTGTACGAGTGCACGCTCCGGATCGACTTTAGTGCGATTCGGTGGAAAGAGCATCCGACGTTCTTTGCCGCGGCCGAGCGCGAGCACAGCAAGACGACGCGCACAAGCGATGCAAGCAGTCAGCGTCAGTACGACACTGGTGAGAAGCGTCTGAACCAAGGTACGCCTTGCTTGCTACTTGTTTGTTATTTGTTTGACACTTTGCAATGTGCTCACCCTTGACACATTTCGCGTTGTAATGTGCAGCGTTCATGACTGTCGTGTTCCCATTGCCGTCGGAGGACATCTTCTCAGAGCAGCGCAGGTTCCATGAGCTCGCAGACGTGCTCAGCGGTGGCGTGTACTCGGACAACTCGGACGAGCTGTTGCTCAAGAGCAACGCTGCGCATCGCAAGTGGGTCGACTTTGTGCGCGATGGCATCACACACCCAACGTTTGCACGCGTCACGAGCGCGATGCACGCTGCAGTGAAGGTGCACCTCGGTGGTGGAGCGCAGTGCTTTGGTCAGGGCGTCGTGAGCATCCCGCGCGAGTGTCTCGACAGCGGCGAGGCGCGCAACTTTGAAGTCGACCTCTCGGTTGGCGGCAAGTGCACAGGCACGCTCTGTGGCTCGATTCGCGCGTCGATAACACAGCATGGCATCAGCGAGTGAGCGAGCAAGCGCTAGTATTTATGAGAGACGAGAGCCAAGAGGTGTGGCACCAGTACCTCTTGCTGCAAAGTGTAGCAAGAGAGAGTGCGCGATTGTAAGCGTACAAATGTTGTAAGCGCACTTGTGAATAGCAAGAGTGTGCAATTGTGACTTGTTGTTTGTTTGTTGCAAGTGGTGGTGATGCAGTGCATCGCTGCGGTCGCGAGCACTGCAGTCAATCTGTGCAAGTTGTTGTTGCTGGTGTCGAATGGATGCCTATGGAGGGATGCAAGCAAGCTACAACTCGTCGTTGCCGCTCGGCGTGCTTGACGAGGAGAGCGAGAGGCGGTTCCACGGCTGGAAGAACGCGAGGAGCCCGAACGTCGCGAGCAGCGCGAACGACAGACTGATAGCAGTGGAGGGAGAGGCGACGACAGTGTAGTCGTGTAAGTCTATCGCCCAGCCCCAAAGAACATGCAATAGACACATTCAAACAACTGGAAGACGTACATGGCCTTGGTCTTGTTGTAACCTGCGACGTCGTTGTGGAAGCGGTCGAGCGCTTTCTCAATCTCTTCGATCTTCTTCTCGTACTTGCGCTTCTCGTCGGGTGTCAAGCGGCCCTTCTTGATCTTTGCCTCTTCGAGCTTCTTGTCCTGGAACAGCAGCGCGCGGTACTTGGCGAGCTCGGCGCGCGCCATCGCGACTGCACGCGCACTCTTGCCGCTCTGTCGTATACAAACACACATTGATGCACACAAGCACACATGACAAGAGGAGTGTCTGTGAGCAGCAGCTCTTCATTGACGCTTGTGAGCAACATGGATGCACCTGCTTGGTCGTGTAGCGCTGGAACTCCTTGTCAAACTGCTCGACCGTGCTGCGCGGGTTGACGTTCTCGAGGACGCTCGCAGTGCTCATTGTTGCTCTCGTGTTCGTGCGCTCGTGTCTGCTTGCTCGTCGTCCTTGAGATCGATATGTGCGCTCGCTCTCTTTTGCTTTTGAGGCTGCTTCGTTGCGACAAATGTCGTGTGAACAATTGACTTTGTTTCAGTATGCTGGCAATGGCGAGTGCACTCGGTTATGTCACTAGCAGCAGTCAGCTCCGCCAAGACCGACATTGACAAAGTCCTCGCTCCGGAAGGACCAGAGTGGATTGACTTGATCATCTCAACTCCCAAGGCGACCAACCTGACCTTCCAAGATCGATCGCATGCTTGAGAATGTCGAGATGAAAGCGCGTGTGCACATTGCTGTGATGTCCTGTTGAGAACTCGTCTCGGTGTCATTGCCCATCTGTGCAACCTTGCAAGAGCGTGTCCTCAACACCAACAACGCCGCCCATTCCGAGGATCTTAGCATTCGTCCAAGGTGCGTAAGAGTGCTTTCTGGCAGTACTGCGACTCTGGCAGAATCAAACACACAGCGCACACCGAGTCGATACAATGATGATGCACATGCACTTCACGTCTTCTTCCTCTTCGCCTTCCGTCTCTTCACACACTCACTCGCTACGGCGCCTTTGCTAACGCCATAGCCCGCTTCTCGACTCGCGCAAACTCGCTCAGAGTCTTCACGACAACGCCGATCTTTGCACGCTCAGCAGGTTTGATCTTCATCATGCTTTGCACGAGTCGCCGCTGCTTCTCGCTCATCGACGCAGGCAAAGTCGGTCCTTTGCCGTTCTTGAACTGGTACCGAAGCATTGCAGGAGTCATGTCTTTTCCCCACGGCACCGCGCCACTCACGACTTCGACGATGCACATTGCGAACGAGTACACGTCGGAAGCTAGCGACGGTCGACCAGTGGTGAGGTACTCGGGCGAGCGCCAGTTCGCAGCGCCGACGCTCGCTGCAGCGATCTGGATCTCCGCTTCGCCCAGCAGACAGCTCAAGCCAAAGTCGATCAGCTTCGCCTTGCCGTCCGCGCCGACCATGATGTTGTTACACTTGAGGTCGTTGTGCGCAATGTTCAAGCCGTGGAGGTACTGTAGTCCGAGCGCAACTTCGTGCAGCTTCTGCCACATGAAGCGCTCGTTCCCAGGCTTCTTCAAGAACGTCGTAAGGTCACCATGCGGTGCGAACTCGCACACAAAGTACCGCTTGTCGACGTGGTTCGCGCCAAAGAGCTCGAGCACGTGCGGATGGTGCAGTAGGTGCCACACACGCACTTCGTGCAGCAGCAAGTCCGTTGCGATCGTGCCAGCGTCCTCTTCGTAGCCCATGAACTTGATCACCACCGGCACGCCGAGCCACGTGCCTTTACACACTACGCCGAACGAGCCTTTGCCGATCTGGTTCGACTCGGAGAACTTCAGATCTGGCAGCAGGATCTGCCACGACAGAGCTGGACTCGCTGTCGATGCGAGACTGCGCTTCATCCACGCGCGATGGTTCCACGTCGACGCGTTGAAGTGCTCGAGGAAGATGACGTTCGAGATGCTCTCGCCGCTGTTGAATGCGTAGATCGTCGTGTCTCGGTCATCGAGCGCTTGCTGCTCGTCTGTTGACTCGAACCCTTCTTGCTTCCACACGCGGATCGCGTCGGTCTCGTCCACATTCAGCAAGTCCAGTACCTCGTCGAGCTTGGCGTAGACTAGGCGGTGCGACTCGGCCACTCGGCGGCTTCTCGCTCGCTTGTACACGGACGTCTCGGACAACGCCGTGCGCACGTATTGCGCGATCCATTCGAGCACCGAGCAGAACTGGATGACTTCGGCATCTACAGGTGTCTTGCTCTGCTCTTGAAGTAGTGCGAACAGGAACTCGAGTGCTGGACACACGTTCGCAGTGATCCACATGCAGTCCGGCAGCTCTTCGCTCCTTGATGCGATGGTCTGCAGCTTCTTTGAAATCGTGGCGCTCCCGAGTTCCACAAAGAAGTGCTCGTCCAAGCGTGAGTGCGGAGTCTGGTGGCATACGAGAGAGAGGCACATCGAGAGAATGAAGAGGGAGAGCAGGGTCAGAAGATGAATGAGGAGCCGTGTCGTCAAACTAACTTCCAAAGCAGCGTACCGTCTTGTGGCCGCTTTGCGTGTGTGATGATGGCAGCCGCGCTGCAGCAGCTACTTGCTCGATCTCGGCAACGATCTGGCTCAGTTGATGTACGACGTGCTTGATGCTTACGCGCTTGCGTGCGTCGACGTCGCACATCTTCGTGATCAAGTCCCAGTGACTCGCGTCAATGCCGGGTGGATACGCTGTGTCAGTGCCATTGACGTATCGCTGAAGCGCGTGCTGATCGTTGCTCGACGCATTGCGCGCTATCGCTTCCCAGATGCACACGCCAAACGCAAAGACATCGGATGCAGTGGTCGGCTTCGCACTTGTGACGCTCAACTCTGGTGCCACCCACTCACTCGTGCGTTCGTCTTCGCTCCGGCTCAAACCGCCGACCCTCGTCACCAAGTCCGAACTTACAACGATGCTCGCGCGTCCAAGATGTCCATGAACCACGCCTTGAGTGTGCAAGTACTGGATCGCCAGCGCCGCGTCGCGCAGACACTTCCACATCAACGTGTCGTGCGACTCGTCTTGCAAGAACTGCAGCAATGGTCGTGCGTTTGGCACGAGCTCCGAGACGAAGAATCGCGGCTCGCTGACGTGGCACGCGCCAAAGAGCTTGGTCACGTGCGGATGGTTCAGTTTGGACCACTGGGACGCAGTGTCAGCAACATTTGCCGCCGCTCGAGTGCTCGTCTCGATCACTACGCTCGTGCTCCCCCACTTGCCTTCGTAGCGCGTGGACGTGCGAGTCGACGACACGAGGCTGCAGTGATGGAACGTCACGTCGTCGCGAGCGATGAACCAGTCTGGAGTGGCTGGCTGTTCAATGCCACTCACACGAAGGAAGCACTCGAGCACACTCGCGACGACCTCTTGGTGTACTGGCAAGCCCTCTCGACCACAAAGTGTGAGCTCGCGCTGGAGAAGCACTGCGGTCTCGATGCCCTGTGAGCCGTTGTTGGAACACTCTTGCACAAGAGCGTCGTCCGTGCTGAGCTGTTCTTGAAAGCGCTGCTGGAGTGTCGACCTGTCGTTGTCCCACTCCGTTCGCCACACGATGTCCTTCTGCTCCATCAAACTCTCAGCGTCGACAAAGTTGTCGAGCTCTTCGTGTGTCTCCTCGACATGGCGCGCAATCGATCGGCTGCTGATGAATCGCGACAGCGGACTCGATCGCTTCTCGATCGCCAGCAGCAGACAGCAGAAGTGGAACACGATGGCGGCAAAATCCTCACGCTGGCGTCTCGAGTCTTCACGTGTGCGCTCCAAGTCCTCTCGCGTGTTTTCGTGCACTTGCTCCGCCTCGCGCTGCTGGAGCTGCGAGCAGACGTCTTGCAGTCGCGTCAACACACGAGCGCACACTGTCTGGAACTCGAACGTCGCTGCAGCACACAGCGCTTGCATCGTCGTCAGCGAGCCAATGATCAGTGGGTACTCGTCAGCACTCACATCTTCGAACCGAAGCGCGCCGCCGCGTGTAATGAGCAGATGTACGCTGTCAAAGTCGTCCCATCGAGCCGCTGATACTAATGGCGTCTCGCCGCTCTCGTTCCGGACGTTGACGGATGCACCGGCTTCCACGAGGTCGCGGACGATCTTCATGTGTCCAGCGCGACCAGCGAGCGTTAGTGGCGTCTCGCTCTCGCGACGAACACGACGCGAGTACGACTTGGCGTCGACTGGAGCGCCATGCTGGAGCAGAAACTGCACTGCGTCGCGCTGACCGCACTCTGCCGCGTAGAACAGCGAAGATCTACCGTTCATCGCCACAGACTCGACGTGGATCGCCTTGATCGTATCGACGTGGCGCTGCAGCACAGCAAGGTCGCCTACTGCAGCTGCGACAAAGATGTCCATCGCATCACTGCTGATTCGAGTGTTACCATTGATGGAGTCACTCGTGTCACTTGTGCCTGGAAGCACACGCTGGAGCAACGTTCGCACAGCATCACGATGGCCGTTCTCACCAGCGTACGCCATCGCCGACTTGCCGCCATTGTCTTGAGCCTCTGCGTCGATCCAGTACCGGAGCAGAACCGAGATCACTTGAGCGTGGCCATGAGCAGCGGCAAACATCAGCGCTGTTTTCCCGGTCTTGCCTTTGGCGTCGACCACTGCGCCGTTTTCAGTTAGTACAGCGATAGCACCAGCCTGACCAGCGCTTGCAGCATGCAACAGAGCCGTCCTGCCGCTGCTGTCTTTGGCGTGCACATCGGCGCCGTGCTTGATCAGCTCTGCAGTCGCCTCGACACTGCCGTACTGAGCCGCATACGACAGAGCCGTCCTTCCTTCGCGGTCTGGAGCGTGCACATCGGCACCGTGCTTGATCAGCGCTGCAATCGCCTTGACGCTGCCGTAGAAAGTAGCATACGACAGAGCCGTTCTGCCGTACTGAGCCGCATACAACAGAGCCGTCCTGCCGTCGCGGTCCTTGGCGTGCACATCGGCGTCGTGCTTGATCGACTCGATAATCGCATCGACTCTACCGTGCTCAGCTGCATACGACAGAGCCGTCCTGCCGTAGCTGTCTGGAGCGTGCACATCGGCGCCGTGCTTGATCAACTCGGCAATCGCATCGACTCTACCGTGCTCAGCTGCATACGACAGAGCCGTCCTGCCGTCGCGGTCCTTGGCGTGTACATCGGCGCCGTGCTTGATCAACTCGTCAATCATCTCGATACTGCCCCAACCAGCCGCATACGACAGAGCCGTCCTGCCGTCGCGGTCCTTGGCGTGTACATCGGCGCCGTGCTTGATCAACTCGTCAATCATCTCGATACTGCCCCAACCAACCGTGCGCAACAGAGCCGTCCTGCCGTCGCGGTCCTTGGC
>JAASFL010000409.1:0-20076 GCA_023333735.1 Globisporangium takayamanum
AGTGCGAAGGCAAAAATTTTTGTCTTCGCCAGGGCAAAAAGAACCCGACGTGAGGTCTAATTTGTTCCATGCGAATGCATTTGTAACCGTGTCTGTATTTATCTTGAAGAAAGTATGTGAGGTGGGCACTCACAAATGTGAGGTATCTCGTTTTTACTTGCGTCCACTATATGAGGTGGGCAGTCTGTTTCGAGCTCGAATAGTGATGAAAGTGAGTTTTGGCCAGTTGTACTTGATGTTTGTATCCGAGCGGCTATTCGAATCTGCCCGTTGCCGCTTGTACTTGATGGATGTAAGTGGATGGCCAAAATGGAATGTTACTTTTTGATATTAACTTTACCGGAACTATACGCTCCACAAAGCTAGTATACACTATGCTCATCCAAGCAACTTGCTGTTTTCATAACCCGCAATATGGCGACGAATGCTGTGTCTATGAGTGCGTCTACGAGTGCGTCTGCGTCTGGCAACGTTGTTGGTGGAAGTACCGGATATGCACCTCCACTGCGACCGCAATCTGCACATCGTGATCGACCACCAACGTGTCCGATCGTGCGCACATCGAGCAGCTCGAGCGTCGGGAGCGATGGCAGCGCTGCAACGCCCGAGAAAGCGAATGGAAAGAAGGGCACTTCGAGTCCATGGCGCGGTCGCCTCCCAAGCGGCGAGCGCGTCGACGACGACCCGCGCCGCATTGATGCAGTCGTGATGATCCTCGAAGACGTGCTCTTTGACCACACGAGCATGCTCGCGCACTTTGCAATCGACCGCGCAATCCATCAATTGATCCGCGAGCGCGCGTTCCCGACGATCGCCGCGGCGTTCGAAGCGCTGCAGACGTTCCGCAATGCGTACGGCTACCGCAAGCGCTTTCCGCGCTTCGTTGACAGTCTCATTGCGCAGAGCAAGCTGTCGCCAGCAGCAGCAGCGCGTGTCGTGCAGGCGTACTACGCAAGTCAGCTCGAAGAAGCGCGGTCGATCCGGCCGTTCGAGCGCGCACGCGACACGCTCGCAACGCTCGCAGACGCTGGCTACAAGCTCGCGCTCGTGCTCATTGGGAAGCGCGACGTGCAGCTCGAGCGCTTGCACACGCTCGGACTGCAGGACTTTTTCCCGGACATTGTGTTTGTGGACTGCAACCCGAGCGGCCAGCAGCTCACAAAGGCGATGAAAGACGTCGAGCGCCGACTGATGCTCCCGCCGTCGTCGATCCTTTTCATCGGCCGCAAAGTCTTCTACGAGATCAAAGCCGCGAACCAAGTCGGCATGGTCACGGCGCGCATGGTGCGTCCTCTGTTGGCAGTGCTGTGAGTGCGAAAGACTGACGACGATGCGTCGAACCTGATTGTGTACTGACGACACGACACTGTTGCATGTGGCTACTGTAGCTCCATGGCAAGTACACGAGCGTGATGCCGATCGAAGAGCTCGAGCAGCCAGACTTCCAGGTCCGTCCATGTGACCGACACTCGACGTGTCGTGACATTTGTAGACTAACAGACCAACACTCTTGCTCTCTCGACTGACTGATCTGTATGAGCAGATTGCATCGATCGACGAAGTCATCGCAGTCGTGCGGCTTGCGGACCAGCAGATGATCAAACCGAAGATCGTTGCGCTCGGTGGCGGCACAGGTCTCGCAGTGCTGCTCAAAGAGCTGCGCAAGTACCCTGCCGACCTCACTGCGATCGTCACAGTGTTTGACTCTGGTCGCCACTCTGGCGCGTTGCGCAAGTACCTTGGGATCTTGCCACCTGGCGACATTCGCAACTGCCTCGTTGCGCTCTCTGACTCGTCCGAGCTCATGAACCAGCTCATGAACTACCGCTTCAAAGAGAACTTCATGGAGGGGTGCAGTCTCGGGAACCTCTTGCTCGCAGCGCTCACGGACATCCAAGGCGGCTTTGACAGTGCGATCACGTCGATCTCGGACATTCTCAACATCCACGGCAACGTCTTGCCGGCGACGCTCGACAGCACGGAGCTCTGCGCCGAGCTCGAAGACGGCTCGGTCGTTGTCTCGGAAGTGAACGTCCGGAGTCCGACTGTTGTCGACCCTGTGACTGGCGACGAACGACCGAAAGCGCCGATCAAGCGCGTGTTCCTCGAGAACGAGCACGTCGAAGCGTTCCTCCCAGCAGTGAAAGCGATCGAGAACGCCGACATCATTGTGCTCAGCCCTGGTGGGTTCTACACGTCGATCATCTCGACGCTCTTGGTCCCTGGCATTCGCGATGCGATCCGCCGGAGCGCTGGCGCAACTGTGTACATCAGCAACGTCGCGACGCAGTGCGGACAGACGGACGGGTACACACTGAGCGACACGGTCGAGATCTTGAGCTCGTACTTGGGCGAGCACGCGATCGACTACGTGATTGCAAACAACGCCGTGCCAACGTCGGAAGCACTGGCGCCGTACTTTGCGCGCGGCGAGCAGCTCCTGTTGCCAACGCCCGAGATGGCCGAGCGCGCAAAGCCAGTGCTGCTCCAAGGGCGAACGTTTGAAGACCTCGACGCGCGCACGGGCACGAGTGAGTGGAAGAAGACGCCGATGATCAAGCACTCGGGCAAGATGGTCGTTGCGATGCTCTACAGCATCATTGACCAAGAGCTTGAGAGCATGAAAGCCAAGCTCTTGCTCGACAGCCACTACCATCCGCGCATTCCACTCACACCACGTGGGATCTCGCCTCGTGCAATGCCATGGTCAAGTGCGAACGACGCTCGCTTTGGATCGACAGCAGCAGCAGCAACGTCAGTGCGGCAGCAAACTCATGAGACGCGAGAGACTCGCGATGGTACCGAGTCGCACACAAGTCTCTCGCAAGAGCCGCAACAGCAGCAAGAGCACGACAGTGTTGACGACAGCGCATTGGAGCCAACACGGTCGACGCGACGTTTCGGGATCGTCTTTGCTGCACTCGTCGCATGCGTCGCAGTCACCACGGCACTTGGGAACTACCAGCGCCACCGATGATGATGATGACAACGTCCGCGGCGTTTGCGATGGACATCCCGTGGCGCAAGATCGACGTGTGCACGTTCAGCTGGCAGAAGGTCCTCGGCGGCGAAGGCGGCCACGGCGTGCTCATCTTGAGTCCGCGCGCAGTCGAGCGCCGAGTCGTTCGTGCCAGAAGGCCGCGCGGTTCCCAAGATCTTCCGCATGACGAACAAGAAGACTGGCAAGTTCATGAAGGGCATCTTTGAAGGCAGCACGATCAACACGCCGTCGATGCTCTGCGTCGAGGACTACGTCGACGGTCTCATGGCCATCTCGCAGCGCAACCTCCAGGTCATCGAGGACTTTGTCGAGAGCAACGCGCGCTGGATCAAGTTCCTTGCCGCGAGCAAGGAGGTGCGCTCGAACACGTCTGTGTGCCTCCAGTTCCCAGACCTGAGCAAAGACGAAGTGAAGCAGCTCACGAAGCTCCTCGAGCGCGAGAACGTTGCGTTCGACATCAACTCGTACCGCGACGCGCCGCCGGGTATCCGCATCTGGTGCGGCGCCACAGTCGAGACGAAGGACCTCGAAGCGCTCATGCCGTGGATCAAGTGGGGGTACGCTGAAGTGAAGAGCGCCGCGGCGGAGCAATAGACAGCTCTGCATCCCAGACGTACCTCGCAGAGTAGATCAATCGTCTTGGATAGGTGCGGCAGCAACGCAAAGGTGTCGGATCTCGTTGTACGCTTGCAGTGACAGGCGCTCGTAGCGACGGCAGCAACACGCGATGCGCTGCTGATGTTCGTTCCTCTCGCAGAGAGAGCACACAGGCGAGAAGGACACAGTCACTTGAGCGCAGCATGTCCTGCATACGTACAAGAGAGAGCAGCAGCGTGACGAGCGAACAGGGAGCTCCAGCCAGTTGAGGCGAGACGAGTGAGCGATCGAAGTGGCTTATCGAACGCAACAAACTAAGCACTTAGATGGACTGGTGCAACTTCTTGCGTCGCTTCGCGCCTTCAGCTGTTGCTGTGTCGTTTAGTCTTTGCCTGATCTTCTCGATCTCGCTCTTGGTCACGACAGCGACATCTGTGCGCGTGAGCCACTTCTTGGTCAGACGCTCTTCGAACTCGACCGCTTGCTCGTCGACGGTCCTCGAGACCAACCTCGACGTTGTCAGCTCGGCCTTTTGCACTGTAGTTGACACTGCCACCGAACACCACTTTGCTGTCCACCGCTGTGATCTTGGCGTGCATGAGCGCGGTCGAGACACGACCGTTCACGCGGTACAGCTTCACGCCTGCATCAAAGAGCTGTACCATTGCAGCAACTCTGGTGTTCCCTCCTTCGCTTGACTCGTGTCCATCAAGCAAGATACGAGCATCAAGAAGTTTGGGTGCCGGTGCACCTTGCCTCACCGCTGCGGCGATGGCATCACGCGATGCTGCCATCGCAGCTATCACTGCCTCTGTTGCTTGAGCGTCTGACCAGATGTACATGGCAGAGTACAGGGTCTTCGTCGCTGAGCGGATGCCGTCGTAGATAGTCCTGCTACTTGCGGCCGACGACGCTGAGTCGTCGAACCACAAGTAGCGGCACAGACTCGACTGGATGACGCACTGGTCGATAGCGTGGACTGCTTGTTGCAAAGGAGTGGAGGTGCGGCGCTTTCGCTTCTGCATGCGTTGCCACTTTCCATCTCGCGCTCCTCCTCCTACGCACTTCTCACTACGAGCTCATGCGCTCGCTACTTGCTGACGTCAGTGGCGCCGTCTGGAACGGCGTTGCGCCACCGCCGAGTTGGTCTTCAAAGCCGTGGTATGAGACCATGAACTCACTGAACGCCTGCGTCGCGATGAAGAGCGTGAGGAACTCGCGCTTGTCCGGTGTCGACGCTGCGAGGTAGCTCGCTTCGTCAAAGAACACCATCTTCTTCTGCGAGTGCTCGTCGGTCCAGACGTATCGGTGGTACCCAAAGTCGCCGATGAGGTGCTGCACCGTCTTGTAGAATAGTGCGCGGACGGCGATCTCGGGGAACACAAGCGGTTTGGCGGGAAAGTGGTTTGCAAACACGTGGTCGCTCTTGCTCACGTTCGGCTTGAGGCACTCGTAGAGCGCGTCGCGGAGACTGTAGAGCAGCTGCTCGGGCAGTGCGCACGGGATCTCGCCGCGCAGTGCGCAGCCTTTGTCCAAGTCAACAATGAGCATGTCTTCTTGGAGCAGCTCCGCCATGGTTGCGTCGTCCAGTGCACTCTTCTCGACGCCAAAGATGAACGGCGTCGGGCACTCGAGGTACTGCAGCATGCGCTTTGGGAGCACGGGCAAATACACGTGCGGCCAGAGCAGTGGGTACATGAGCGCACGTAAGGACTCGCTCACTTTCATGAGCACAGACAAGTAGGACGAGATGAAGAGGATGCGGCTCTCAAAGAGCGCGGCTGTGAAGACCATGAGGACCGTTGAGATGTCGAGCGTGTCAAAGAGGATCCGGATCGAGTGATCGAGACGCGGGAGCGTCGCGAGCATCGCTGCCGACTGCGCTGCTGCCGACGATCCCGCAGCGAGCAGGGACGACCCAATTGGCAGCGATGGCGCAGATGACGAGGCACTCAGGAACAGCGACGTTGTCAAAGACGGCGACGGCTGGTGGTAGACCGAGATGTTCTCGAGCGACACGGCGCGCGCGATCTTCGAGAGCACTTTCTTCTCGAGCGTGAACGCCTCTTTTGCAGTCGCGAGCTTTGGTGGCGACCCAGCAGCGCGCTGGAGCTTGTCGCGCGCTGCTTCGATTGTCTCGAGCTCCAAGATGAACTCGTACGCTTCCGCTAGGCGTTCGCGAAGGAGATCGACGAGCGGGAATTTGGATACGATGCATACGCCGTACGGGACCCAGCGACTCGCGCCTTGGGCATCGAGTCGGAGCTTTTCAAACTGTTTGACCGACAGCACAGGCGCGGGCTTGTAGATCACAACGCACGCAGCATAGAGCTCGGTCGATGACGAGCTGTCGCCCATGCGAAAGTTGAATGCCATTGGCGCTGGACACGTTGGCGCGGTGAGCACGACGTTGTGCGTATCGTCCGCCCACGGAACGAGGAAGTTCTCAATCGACTTGTCAATCGGATGCGGCGTCGGGTCGTGCGGCAGCGGGTGCTGCACCATCCGGAGCTCGACGCCAGTCGGTGACGCAGACGACGACGACACGGCCATGGCATCAAACGTCAAGACGCCGCAGATCGCTTCAAAGCCCCGAGCCGAGTGGAGGACTTCGAGCGACCGCTTCTTCTGCGACTCGCGCGAGCCGTCGGGCCAGTGGTGCGCTCGCAGACCGTAGCTCAAGAGCAGCGACGACAGCCGCATCGTGTCGTCGATCGAGTCGTCAGCAAGACGCGGGTAGAGCGCAAACTCTGCGTACGCGCGGCTCGTGAGGAACCGGTGGTAGAGCTCCAAGTGAATGAGACTGAACTTTGCGAGGATGCCGTCCTGTTCGTGCTGGAGCTTGGCGCTCGCAGTCGTGAGCGACTTGGCGAGGTTCGTCATGTCCGAGTCGCCTGGGTAGTACTTTTGTGAGATGTACTTGAGGAGCTTGCGGCACTGGTACGCGGCTTGGTCGCGCTTCTCTTTGCGCCGCCCAGGCGATTTGAGCAGCGTGAGGTAGTACCGATGCGCTGGCTTGAACTCGTACTCAATATCGAGCCACAGCGCGATCTCGCGGTGGTAGTTGTGCGGGAAGAGGAAGATCCAGAAGAAGTTGGCGAACCGGTGGTTCATCAAGATGTCCTCCAAGCAGATCACTTCGCGCTCGACCGTGCGCTGCATCTCGACGTACAGCTCAGTCTTCCGAAAGTCTGGAAATTTGTCCATGAGCACGCGCTTGACTTTCGTTGCGACGCGGTCAAACGTCCGGAGCGCGTCTTCGCCGCCAGTTGCGAGGTCGCGCTTGATCGACCGAAGGAGGTCCGAGTCCACGAGACCGCTGCCAATGTGGAACTGCGCCGACTTGGCGAGGTACTTCATTGCGATCTTCACGCCGTACGTTCGGAGCATGAGCACGTCGTCTTTACTGAACGGCACGGTCTGTCCGGCTGGCGCTGGCTGGTGCTGATAGTTCGCACGCAAAGTGCACCAGAACTGCCGGTACTCTTCAAACGAGCAGAGGAAGAAGAGCTTGCTCTGGTCCGAGACATCTGGGAGCCACGCTGCGAGGTACCGCATCATGCGTGGATTGCTCACGACCTCTTCGATCGAGATCAAGTTCGTTGGATTGAGTGGCGACACAGCTGGCGTCGCGCTCGGTCCTAAGAGGAACTCCTCTTTGAACGCGCGCTGCATGACTTTGCCAATGTTGTTCTGGTACTGTGTGTGCATCCAGCGGTTCCACTTCTGGAGCTTCGCTGCGCCAGCGGCGCCATTCACGACGGAGAGACTGTCGCTCGTGTGCATCTGCGCCAAGATGACTTTCTGCTTGTTTGCCCACGCCTGCGCCGCTGCCATTGACGGTGTTGGGACTGCAGCAGTCGTCGCTGTCTGGACTGCTGCTGTTGAGGATACAGCTGGCGCAGTAGCAGCAGCTGCTGCAGCGCCTTTGTTCGCCATGGTCGCAAACAGAAAGTTCCGGGCCTTGAGCTTCACGTGCTGGGCCCATCGAGACTTGGCGTTCTCGAGTTTCACGTCCTCTTCCTCCTCTTTGATGCTCGTGACTTCGATGCTCTTGCTGTCGTCGTCTGTGGCGCTAAGGACCTCGGAGACTTCGCGCACTGACAGTTCGCGCTCGGGCTCAAAGAGCTCAGTCTCTTGGAGCATTTGCTCCGAGATCGTACTGCGACGGAACGTACTGCGACTCGAGAACGAGAACGCAAGGCTGTCGGAGCGCGAGAACGCGAGGCTGTCGGCGAGACTGCTGCTGTTGCTGCTGCTGCTGCGGTGCATGAGAAAGTCGTCTTTGTCCGTGTACACTGCGGTGCTCCGAGCGCTCGCCATGCTCTCGCGGATCACATCTTCGGCCGAGATCGTCGAGTCCGGTGGGATCTGCGGCCCTTGCGCGAACGACGCTAATGAGAGCAACAAGTAGAGTGAGAGCACACAGTGTGAGCATACAGACAGACGTACACATGGCAAGACACAAGAGATACAAGGGACGACGTACAGAAGCGACCGCTGCTTGCAAAGCTGCTCGCTGAGTCACTGAATGTGCTCCGGACAGACTCGCACGTCGCTGCGTCGACTGACTGACGCGCCGAGTCGATGTCCATCATGAGGAAGCTCGAGTGATTCCCGCGGAATGCTGCGCCAGCCGCTGCTGCTGCTGCGCCTGAGCGCCGTGCAGCGGCGGCAGCGATGCCACCAGAGCTCAAGTATGCGTGGCCGCGCGCGCTGTTGCGGTGCGTACTCGGCGTGTCTGCAGACACGCTGCGACTCAAGAGCGCAGCTTCCATCAGTGACGAAGGCGGGTACAACGGTATTCTGCCGCCATTCGACGTCGTTGATACAGCAGACGTGCGAGTGTCGGATCGTGCATGGCTAGCAGCACTGGCACTGCGATGCGAGAGACTGCTGCGACCGCGGCTGCTGTTCGTGCTGCTGTTGCTGCTCGTGGTGCTTGGGATAGGGGACGGCACTTTGCTGCCAGAGGAGCGCCCGCCGTCGCTCATGGTCGTCGCGGACAGGGAAGACACGCACTCGTACGCACACGCAGTGTCGTCGTCGAGATGGCGAGGGTGAGAGATGACAGCGAGATGAGGCACGCAGATGTCGTAACGAGCGAGAAGAAAACAAGGGATAAATGAGAAAGCCGGGCGACGGTTTGAGCAGAAAACAACTTGCAATTTGTATGCACAAGCACATGTGCATGATGTGATAGTGCTAAAAGCGAGGTGACAGGTCCAGCAGCTGAGGAAGAACAGCCGAAGAGAACGCAGAATCATCGTCCCCGCAAGTTGAACCGCGAGAGCGACGAGTATGGCCGAGCTCCACCACCGCCGCGTGAACGCTGCGCAGGACGCAGTCATCAAGGTCCTCGTGCTAGGCGACGCAGCGACAGGCAAGACAAGTATCATCAAGAGGTGCGTCTGTTGTCATCCTGTAGTGTGTGTCACGCGTGTCACGCGTCACGCTACGTTGTTCATGTGGAAAACGTATCCACTTGCACGGCAAGCAATGGAGACTCACACATCTGCGCAACTCGCTGTAGATACGTGCACGATGCGTTCTCGGAGCACCATCGCACGACGATCGGTGTCGACTTTGCGCTCAAAGCAGTGACTGTGAGCGGCACGACTGTGCGTCTGCAGCTCTGGGACATTGCAGGTGCGACTGGCATTTGGATCACATCAGCACTCCATGCGTCTCTCTCTCTGTGCACTCACATACATATTCGGTCGCTCTGTGCTGCAGGTCAAGAGCACTTTCGCGCACTGAATCGAGTACGAACTGCTCGTACGAATGAGCTCCTGCACTGTGATCTAAATCGTACTAACGCTTGCTTGTGATGTATGTCAGGTGTACTACAAAGACGCACTTGGCGCGCTGCTCGTGTACGACATTTCGCGTCCCGAGACGTTCGAGAGTGTCGTCAAGGTTCGTCCTTACTCTATCATCTGTTCGGTCGCGTTGCTCTGGATACGTCAATGCGACGAATGTGCTGATACGAATGCTCCATGCGTCCCGCCTTTGTGACTCTATGACATGTAGTGGAAGAAGGAGATCGACTCCAAGGTACGCGCTTGCGACGGAAACCCACTGCTGCTGCTCGTGCTCACACATAACGATGATGGTGGCGTGACTGTGTGCGGTGGAGCAGGTCGAGCTCCCAAACGGCAAGCCGCTGCCAGTGATTCTCTGCGGCAACAAGGTCCGACCGAGCGCTTGTTTGGGTTTGTTGACTGTGTGTGTCGTTCTCACACTTGCGTTCTTCTCTTCCTCTCTGTATGTGTCGCCACCAGTGCGACCTGCCGGGCGACATTGACCGCAGTTTCCTCGACGCGTTCTGCGAGACGAACGGCTTTGCAGGCTGGTTCGAGACGTCTGCGAAAGAGAACAAACACATCGATGACGCGTCGAAGGCGCTCGTGAACAGCATCTTGGAGCACCGCGACATCTTTGAGCGCAAGTCGGACGCGAGCAAGCGCACGGACACGTTCCGTCCAACACACGCAGATGCGCGCGCAAAGCAAGCGAGCAGTGGCTGGTGCTGCAACAGTTTCTAAGCACGTGCTAGTTGGAGAGCCAACGAGTAGCGTCCTGTAGGTATCTGAAGACTGAACGGATGAGACAGTCGACCGCACTCGTTCATGCGTAGTTGCGCCACGAGTCGGCCAGTCAATGAGCCGTCGTCGCTGGTGCTATCTGCTTTGAATGAACGATACATTGCTATCTACTATTGCTGCTCCTTCTGACTGCCACCTGCGACTCAGGACGCACGTGTTGTTGTACCCATGTTGATCCGCAAGACGTGCGCACAGGATCGCGACGAGCGAACGAGCGACGCGTGTGTCGAGCGTTCTAGGTTCTGCATCCGACGACAGATCATGGAGCGTAAAAAAGAGCTCGAGGGGAGGCGCTCAGGCGATCCTCCACGAGCAGCAAGCAGAGCCAAAGGACGCGCGCAGGTGCAGGAGAAGGCTGTTTATTGGCTCTTTGGTTATCGAAGGAAAGGGAAAAAGCGATCACATGGCGCAAGCAGCAGCTGCACACGGGCATCAAGCAACTGCAGCAGCAGTAGCTACGAGCAAGTGCAGTCGCGATGCAGAAGATCTGCACACGACGACTGCGAGCTTCTCGCGGCACTGCTACGTACGTTGCACGCGACGTGGCACCTGCACGCACGCACTGCTCAACGCGACGAGCGAGGGTCTCGCCGCAATCAGACAGCGCGCGCGCTCGCTTCCACCAACCTACTCGGGCAGACGACGGACTCGCACACGCACTCTAAGTCGCGTACTTGGCGGTCCACTCGCGCGCCGTGGCGTCGTGGCGCGCGCGGTCTGTTCTATAAATCTGCGCGATCTCCGGCACGAGCGGGTCGTCCGGGTTCGCGTCCGTGAGCAGCGAGCAGATCGAGAGCAGGACCTTCGAGATCGTGAGCGCGGGGCTCCACTGGTCTTTCAGAATGTCTAAGCAGATGCCGCCGTTCGCGTTGATGTTGCAGTGGTAGATGCGCGTCGTGAAGTTCACCTTTGGCGGCTTGAACGGGTAGTCGGCCGGGAAGTAGATGTTCAAAAAGTACACGCCGCCTGCGTACGGCGAGTCCTCCGGTCCCATGATCGTCGCTTGCCAGTGGAAGAGGTCGTCGCCGACTGGACCAGCACTGCAGTTCGCTGGCGGGTCGCGACCGAGGTCCTGCAGCTCCTTGTTGATGCGCTTCAGAGCCATGTTGGTGGTAGTGGTGCTTGTGGGTTGAGGGAGTGAGTGAGGTGGGGCGACGACCGCGACGAAAGAGACGGCGGCGACGACGACAGCAACTGCGCGGGGGCGACTGCGGTCTGCGGCTTCTTTGCTGTTTTGCTTTCTGAGAGCAAAGCGCGCGCGAGCCGAAGCGAGGGGGGCGTTTCTCCAGCAAACCCACACAAACCTCATGCGGCAACTACGCGCATATTAATCTATCGGCGTTGCGTAAACAGGGGCATTCGTTCCAGAACGTTTCTCTTGTTTTCCCCTCTCGAATAATGTTGCGAAAGCAGTTAGGTGAGGTGATAGTACAGTGGATGTTTCGAAAAATACGCATTTCTAAAAAATCCGCACCCGTTTAAGCGTTTAAGCGATTTGATTGGCCAAAAATGACAACGCAGATTAGCCGCCAGGTTGACCTCGGCAGCAAAGTGAAAAGCGCGTTGACTCGATACTGAAGAAATTAGGCGTATCAGCGCTCCACGTAAGGAGGGGGCTGCCCAAGGTCAGTGTGTTGCGCTCTGTGGTGTCGTTCTGCTGCTGGTACTGATCACGAGGACACATGCTCGCTCTCATTCACTCAAACACCAATGCGACCATTACGACCAACTCACACTGACTGCTCAACCTTCGACCATGACTCATTGCTCTCTCTCTCTCTTTCTATACCTAGACACGCTGCTCGCCATCGCTACATAATAGCGACGCACTGGTCTCGATGGTGAGACTAAGTAAGGGAAGTGAGAGAACCAAGTTTGAGCTGTGCTTAGCTGTGTGCCGTGTGCTCGTCATTGTGCTAGTCATTCTCGCTCAATTTGCTGCCAATACTTAGCTGCCGGGTCTCAGTTTTGCTTTTGTACGATTGGTCAAAACTCTAGCCTTCTCCGATTAGCTGCTGACAAAACTGAGTACCACTATTGAAAGCAACAGTCTGAACAATCTACTTTGCACCAGCTCTTCGCACGCACACACTCAACCCATTCGGTGCTGCAAGAAGCGAAGCAAGTGAAGCAGACTACCGAGGCAAAGAGATCGCTGCTTGGCGAAATGACAAGTACGATTGTCGAGAGGGGATAGGGAATTTGGTGAGTGAGAGAGGACCACAAAGCATAGTGCTCAGCACACATCACAGTGTCAAAAACAGAAAAGCACCAAACATAACTTTCCTATTCGACGCTCAACATCACAAATCGTGCACACACGAGCACACTGGACAACACAACGCGAACTAGGCTGCTGTACTCGCTTCACTGACAAACACAATGTGAAAGCAGCAGTACACCGACTAATATGTTCATTAGTTGATGTGAAGAATTAATCAGCATCTATCGATCAAACTGTCATACATATTTGATGTTGAATCGAGGACGACGTAGTCAACAGTCACCTGGCCGACGAGAGCGTCTTTGACGTCCTGTTCTTTTGCTTGTATGTGTCGAGATCGCAAAATCACATACTCGTGCACGAGTCACTTCATGCTGTTAGCTATTCATTGTAAATGACGAGTGCGCGCAGACATTACCTCAAACACAGAAATACAACACACACTTGCTTCATCCTAAACAGGTTTCCACGCAAGCGCTAGCTGATTGCTGATGATGGCGACCATCAACACCGTGGTCAAGCCTAACCGTACTCTTCCTTTGCTACATTGTGTATGAGCGGTTCTCTTAGACTTAGCCGTCAGACGAAGCGACTGTGGCTATTAGTCGCTCAGTCCTCAAGCGTTCTCAAACGAGGCACTCACCTTGCACATTGCCCTTCCCCGAGATACTCGTATAATAATATACGTGAATAAGCCATGTACGCCAAACATACAATACGTAAATAAACAATATACCTCGTTGGACCAAAAGCGAACAGCGCAAACAAAGTCAGCCTTCTGCGTTCTGAATACTTCTATCACACACGCTAGTAGACGTACAGTTAGTGGGCACCTTTAGTTGAACTGAGCAACTGTAAATTTTGCTGTGGGCGATGACGAACTACGAACTGTTGTCGACGCTGAGAGACGCTTTCAGCAGGCATGCCGGCAGGATCTCGCAATGTCGTTTATCAACGCCTTGCCCTCCATGGCAGCTTCGCTCACCGCAACGTACCCCGTTGGACTATGCTTTGACAATCTGTTGGCGTGATGCCCCCACATACGGTGAGCACATACCAGGGAGTACTCAGTTAGTGGACACCTATAGTTGAACAACTGTTGTTTATGCAGCGTTTGTACTCGTAGTTATTGTGTTGGTTTCTATGGTTGAGTTTGAACGACTGGTACCGTACTTTTCGTACACATGAAGAATGAATGCCGATGGTATCAGGTCGTCCCGCTCATGGACTCCCCACACTCGTCTAGTCACTTCCGCGGTGGTGTCTTCATCTCTTGCTTTCACTATAGCAGCGCGCTTCTTCATCTGGCACTCGCGCCATTTCAGCTTTACCACCTTTCGAACAACACAGATTGTTGCAATCGCTATCGCAGGAGGAGTGCAGCCAGATCGAGCTTGGTGACGCTTGAGGGAGTTTGGCAGCCGCTTGGCGCAGACAGGACACACTTATCGTCGGGAAAATCCAAAGTGAGTTTCGAGTTTGCTTTGGAGGCATTATGCTTTGGTTGTCTGTATCTCACATGTATGACCCTCGATCTCATGAACTTCGTCGTGGTTTGAAGGATGTGTAATGAGTAATGAGTCTTCTTTCGTTTGACTCAATCACCTGGCGAAGTGTCGATTCTTCCAAACCAATAAATCATTGGGATCGTGCTCGAGCATCTTTATAGCAAATGCCGTTTCATGTTTATGAGGTACTGTTAGAGATTTAGCCGTCTACACCCCTACCTGATCAATAAGACTTTTGTGGTGCTCATGTGGATTTTGTTGGTAAAATCCACACTTTGCAACACCACATCGAAGTTCAAAGTGGTTGTTACAAATTATCAACGTGATAATCGCAAAAGTCAAATTTTAGCATTACACACTGTACTGCATGTCCTCGTTGCAAAGAGCAGCAGCAACCGCAAGCTGACATTGTTTTTCCATCCGCGAGACGAGACGCACACAGTCGATGTACTGCATACTGCTGGCCACAGCTCGCATAAGAAGGTCCATCCGACGCGCTGTGAGCGACTCAAAGTCTCTGCTGTCATCATTTCTTCTCGTGACACGCTTAGGAACGACTTAATCCGTGCCTTGAGCACGATGAAACACCTAGCCACAAGTATACACCACTTTAGATAGCGATCACACACAAGTTTGGGCACCCTGCAGTTAGACTCGTACCTTCTATCGGATTGCACATTGAAGAATACGGTCCAAGCGCAGCAGGACCCAGTCATCCGCAGAGGCGACTCGAGACTCGGATTGGTTGTGCGTGGGGGTGCTGTCCAGCACAATCACGACCTTCTTCCTTGCGAAGTCGGACCGGTAGATAGCACTCTCATTTGCCTTCTTGTACGTCTGCTCGATGAAGGCAACGATCTCCTCCATGTGGATGCTGCCGAGGACCACATCAATTTCAGCGGACACGGCGAACTGCACTTTTGCATTGAGCCCCATCGAGGTAGGCATCATGAGCGTAGCATCAGCGCAGTTCTTGTGCGCATCACGTGCCCGCCACGCGTGAGTAGCTCGACACATCCTGATCGCGCAATGCGACGTGCGGTGGTCGTCGGGGTGTCGTTGTGGTGTGCGACTGCAACGAAACAATCGCCTAGCTGGACGGCCACGATCACGCCGCGCTTCTCCTCGACAATGTGGACTGTCATAGTCGCTTGTGCTTGCTGGACGATATATGCGAGTGCGAGTGAGCTTGTGTACCACCAATTAGTGCGCGAGGGAGTGGATGCGCTGTTTTGGTATTTACGAAACCACGTTGATATTTACGAAAACCAAATTGATCATTTATTAATAGCACAATACCTGATTGTTGACTTTGAAACAAACTGAGAACCACTTTGATCATCACAGTGTAGCCATAATGATCAGGCAAAGGTGTAGACGAAGAAATTCAAACGAAATCGTTCCATGGGATTTGTCGGCCGTGATCGTCAGCACCGAATGTTTGGCATTTCGTCGAACAGCTTATCTCAGACCGCGCTTGCGCTTGTTGTTTATCATCACCCCTGTACCCCACCATCACTACGATGAAATTCTGCACATTAACATAAATGTGGTGTTGGTCTCTCGTTCAGAGTAGAGCGGGATCTCGCCTTAATGGTGGTGCCACACTGGTGGACACTGGAACTTTGATTTTAGACATGGTTAGAGATATGCAGGCCGACATTTAAAATAGAAATACTCTCAAACTTCCAAGCTCTTAGCGAGTCATATCAAGTCAGTTTTCTCGTTCAGAGGCAGTCGACGCTTTTAAGGTCAATCCTTAAGTGAAGCATTCGCCTTCTGCTGATTGCACCTCCTTTATGTACGCCTAACATAAATACGTGAATAAATCAAAATGTACCACTATTTGGCTTATTCACGTCTTTATTTCCGGGTGTTTCGCAATGTGGCTTATGACATTTCATATCGCTTCAGACATCTGCCGAACTGGCTGTTTACGTGGACCACGCAAAATACTCTGTCGCTCCTGTTACAAATAAAAAGTATTTTTGTATTTGATTTTTGTATGCGAGCGATGTTTACGTCTCAAACTCATACAATAGAGAGGGTTTTCAGTCTTTAATCAAGACAACAAATTTCATTTGAGACGCGATTTGTGCCATCAGCTTTCTCCTACAAATTTCAAGACAACCAATGAAAGAGCAATTTTGTAGAGGTACCTCTAGACTGTGTTGTTACTCCGACTTGTTTTCACTGACTTGTTTTCACCCACCTTTCTTTTAGCACTACCGGAAGTACATCCATACTCAACGGCGTTCGCTTGTCTCCATTTTCCATCTCGACCGCGTGAAGCTCGTGCGCTTGTGCGCTCGTGTGCTTGTGTGGGTGCTTACTCTCGATCTCTCTCCGCCGTCTCCAGCACCTCCAACACTAGCAGCAGCCACCGCAACAGCAGCACTTGCTGCACTGCTTCTTGTCGCTTCGTCTCCTCCACACTCACACGCACGAAGAGCAGCATGGGCGACCGCTACCACGCGCAAAAGTCGCCGCGCGACCGCGGACTCTCGGATGAAAAGTACCAGAAGCTCATCCAGGAGACGTCGAAAGGCATCTCGAGCTTCAACCAGCTCACGCGCTCGATGGCGCAAAAGATGTCGCTCTTCAACACGCCGCAGGACTCGCGCGCGAACCACGAAGCGCTCAAAGAGCTCACGGACAAAGGCAACAAGCTCGTGACGAAGATCAATCGGCGCTTGCAGGAGCTCAACAAGTCGAGCCAAGGCGCGCGCATGCGCAAGACGCAGGTCACGAAGCTCTCGTCGGACTTTAAGAACCAGCTCCGTGTGTTTGAAGACACGTGCAAGAGGCTCGTCGAGTCCGAGAAGCAGTCGGTCGACTTGATCCGGCGCTCGTCACACTCGTTCAACCACAATGACCAGAAAGCCAAGACCGAGTTCGCCAACTACAGCGAAGACCAGATCTACGCACAGGCAAACATCATTGCGTACGACGAAGACGGTACGTGGAGCGAATCACTGTGCGTGTGTCTGGATGGATGGACGTTTGTATGGATGCTGATGCCATGGCACAATGGCGTGACGAACCAATAGACTTGGCGCGGCGCGAAGAAGACATCATCCACATCAACCACCAGCTCCGCGAAGTGAACGCTGCGTTCAAAGAGATCGACGGACTCATTCAGGACCAGGGCGAAGTCGTCGGTACGCTTTGTTGATCTATATCTTGCGTGATGGTGCACGGCATCCTCGAGCACGACTGACAGTCTGGCCCCACGTATGTGTCTGTGTCTGAGCAGTTGAAATCGCAGACAACACTGAGAACACTCAAGAGAACGTGCACAGTGCGCTCGAGCAAGTGCGACAGGCAGACGAGCGCGCCAAGTACTGCGCATGCTCGCGCTGGAAGCTCATGTGCTACGGCGGCTTTGCGCTCATCATCGTCATGATCCTCGTTGGACTCATTGCTGGGCTCTCGTAAGCTGCTGTGCTATTGCAGCTCGTGTCGTAGGCGCAACATTTTGTCCTAGCTGCTGCTGCAATAGCGACAAGTCCACACTGCGCAGCGACACTCCAGTCTGTCACATCTTCCTCCTGCGAGTGCCTTAAGTTAACTTGACTCTGTTCGTTCGTTCCGTCCTGGCGTGGGCAGTCCATCTGTCTATGTCGTCTCTACGTGTCGTCCTACTGAGCTAGTAGTCAATGATGCAGTTGCTATCGCCCTGTCAACGCAAGTACTACGAGACGCAATTCGCATCTACGAACTGCGGTCGCGGATCCGGCAAGTGCCGCAGCACGGCGCCCATTTCAGTCACGAGGTGCGAGCCGCGGCGCTCGAGAGGCTCTTTCTTCGCAGACCGGAAGATGCTGCCAGCGACCGACATGATGATACTCCCGACGGACCCGCCCGAGTGCCGTCGACGGCCGCGCGTTGTCGACGACGACACTGCGTCGATCTCGCCTGCTGCAAGCGCCATTGCGTTCTCGTCCTGGAAGTGCAACAGACGATCTGCACCGCCAGACGACGAGCCCATGCGGTTGCTAATCGACTGGAATCGATTCCGCGCGTCGACAGAGAACATGGCAGAGAACGGCACGTGCTCGTCGCGCTCGGACGAGTCAAACTGCACGACGCACATGCGCTCTTTCTCCCGCACGCTCTCGACCCACCCACTGTAGTACTGCGTACTGCCGTGCACGCGCGCAGCGACGGCTTCACCGACTGTGAACGCCACGGCTTGGATCTCAAACCCGATCGTGTCGATGCTGTAGTTTGTGAGCTTTTGCGTTGGCGAGAGCGCGTCGTGGAGGTCGATCGGCGCGATCTTGTCGAGCGGGACGTTTGCTTTCTGCTCGCCATAGTCAAACACAATGAGGTAGAGCGACGACGCGCCTTCAGCGGTCTTGCCAGCGACTTTTGCTGAACAGTAGCGTCCAAAGCGCGAGCTCCACGCTAGGACGTAGTCGCCTACGAACGCTTCGCGCATCACGAGCTGCTTGTCCACTGCGTCGCTCTCGACACTGTCGAGGATCATCTGCGACGGAAACACTTCAAACGCGATCGTGCCGTCCGAGAAGCGCACGTCACAGGCACTGCTCGCGTGCTTCTTAATCACGACGCACGTCTCGACCGACGCTTTGCGCGGATGGTCGGCTTTGACGTGGAAGCCAACGTCGAGGAGCTCGCTCCCAGTGCCAGACGCTTGCATGAGCACGGCGTTCTTGAGTGAGAGGAGGTCGGTGTCAGCTGAGACCTTGGGTCGCTTGCGCTTAGTGATCAAGCTCGGTGCGATCTCGTAGCCAGTCGAGCCATCGGCAAAGTCGACTGCTGCAGTCTTGTTCGAGAACACGCCGTTGAGGATCCCAATCTTCTCTTCGATGATCCCTTCGTACTCGCCTTCGCACTTGACAAAGACTTGGTCGCCGATGTACACCTTTGTCTTGTTGCTGCAGACGAGGAACTGGTCCTCTGTGATCGTCACGACGTCTTTCTTCTTCTCCTTGAGCGGAATGAGCTTGTCAGTAGGGACGTTCAAGAGTCGAATGCGGTTCTGCAGCAGCACGTTGAACGTCGCGTCGCTCTCGACTTCGAGCGTCACGACACCGTGGCCCGAGAATCGACTGCCCGGGTACAGGTTCGCTTGGACTTTCCGACCTGCGTAGAGCTTCTTCGAGGCGCGCACGAGGTCTGCGGTCTGGAGCTCGAGCTCGCGCACGGACGGCAAGAAGTCGATGCGGTCTGGCGAGAAGACTTGGGCCGAGATCATCTGCTCGTCTGCAGTGATGATCTCGCAGTCGCCATTTGCCAGCCGCGTCTTGATCGTTCCGTAGCTCCGTACACTGTCTTTTGCGTGTGTGTAGACGACGCGCGTGCTGAAGGTTGGTTCCGTGGCGTACTTGTCAGCGAGCTCGCGCGCACGCGTCTCCATCAACCGAATGTGCTCAAAGAGCACGACGTTGCTTCCGACGCTTGATGGCTGGACCTTCTTCGTCTTGAGCGAGAGGTAGTCCTGGATCGTTTGCTTGAGGCTCTTGGGCGACGGCAGGATCTGGTTCATGCCTTTTTGCGACATCGAGAGGCGATCGACTTGTGAGAGCGACGAGACGCTCGAGCGCCGCGACGCGCGCGGTCGGATCTTGCCCATGCCGAACGTCTGGGTCATCTGCTGCCACGGTGTGATGCTCATGTCCTCTTCGTTCGAGTCGTCCGAGTCGCTCACTTGCGTCGAGTCGTCTTCGTACCCGACGCCGCACTCGAGCCGCTTCATCGCAAGTGTGTCGTCACTCCCACCAACGATAGCGTCTTGACCGTCGGCGCGGATCGCAAACTGCCGCGGTGGGTTCATGCTGAAGTCGACCATCATGTGGGGGGGTCAAAGAGCCTAACTTGTTTAGGCTGGACTTCTCTCCTGCCAGAGGGAACTACCCAGTATTACTACGTTGTCTAGACTACATGATTGTTGGTCTCTGGCCTAATGTGAGTGGCGGTGTTGCGAAGATGGAGGAGACGCGGATGAGGTCGTTCCGTAGCGTTGTGTCGTTCACAATCGCAGTGCGGAGCGCGTGACGGATGTGAAGGCGGCGACGACTGTGGATGATCGGCCATTCGCTGAGTGGGTCTGGATGAGGTTCGTTCTGGTGCTTTCGTTGGTTGCGGTTGTGCCAGACGATTGAGAACACG
>JAASFL010000410.1:0-20035 GCA_023333735.1 Globisporangium takayamanum
TCCTCCATCTTCGCAGCACCGTCACTCACATTGGGCCAGAGACCAACAGCCATGTAGTCTAGACAACGTAGTAATGCTGGGTAGTTCCCTCTGGCAGGAGAGAAGTCCAGCCTAAACAACAAGTTAGGCTCTTTGACCCCCCCAAGTAACAGAACAAACGGATTTTACCGTTTAGTAGTCGGTGTAGTATTTATGAGTAGTCGCTCTTTTACTGGTCTTATATATACATTATATAAAATTGTATTAAAATATCGATTTTAAACCGGTATATAGATAATGTCTTTTATTTGGTACGGAATTATCATCGGTAAAATCCGTTAAACAATACAAATGTCAAAACGCTTGGCGGGAGTTCATTCGATGGTCATTTTTTTGGTGTTTTCTTGTTTTTGTCACTATAAATATTCGCTCCCATTGAAGTGGTGTACGCACTCAAGCAATTGCTTGGTGTCGAGAGCAAGTGAGCAGGAGCGAGCGAGCATGGCGCCATCGATCGTTGTCGACGCGACATCTGCAGCAACTGGCGACGCTGTTGTCGACTCGACTGCTGCTGGTGCTGCTGCTGCTGGCGACGCAACTATTGCCGCAACGGCTCCATCGAGCTTCCTCGAACTCCACGAGACGCCGCTGCTGCCGTGGCACGAGCGCGCATACGCAAATGGTCCGCGACCAGTCCCGCCGCCAGTCTCTGCTACAGAAAAGTTGACCAAGTGGCTTCGCGAAAATCCGCAGTACATGCGCGACATCGCGAGCGGTGTGCGCCATAAGCGCCCGCGAAAGCCGCGAAAGGAGCGCACGAAGCGCATGAAGCTGAGTGCAATCGACTGGACGCAGCGCGATCAGCAAGTGCTCGACGTCGTGAAGCAAAAGGTCGCAAGCGCGTACGCGCGCTGTCCGTGCGTCCAGTGCACGATCCTCCAGCGCGACAACCAGGCGCCAGTCGCGTACCGCTGTCCAGCGCGGTACTGCCACATGCAGTTCGCGGACTTTCTCGATCTCTTTGAGCACCAAGTCGCTGAACACGGCAAGCTCGTGCCGCACTGTCGTCGCGTGCGCATGGAGCTGTTTGGTCAAGACCGCGGCGTTGTGCCGTACCCGCCAGTGACAGTCTACGCTGGGCAGCAGCTCCTATCGCCAGGCTACCGACCGACGGAGTGGACACTCGCTCGCGTCGATGAAGAAGCGCAGACGCTGTACGCGCAGCTCTTTGGGAAGAAGGTCTACGCTGGCGCACTCCACGTCTGGGACGCATTCACAATCGCGTACCACCAAGTGCGGCAAGGTGGCGTCGCGCAGCTCCATGCGCAGTACGCCCTCGCACTCGATTACTACAACTCGTCGCTCGTGTACCCCGTGACGACGCGCACAGTCCAAGACGGCGTTGACGCTGTCGGCGACGGCCGCAACTGGCTGCTCTCGCCAGAGCTCGCACGCGCGAAGCACGTCACGCCGTTCCGCCACGAGCTCACGCCTGAGAGCGCGACGTACCGCTTCAGTGGCACTGAGACTGAACCCGACGACCAAGACGACCAGGACGACAGCGATGGTGAGTTCGCATCGACGCTGCTGCTCGAGACTGGTGAGCCGATCGTACCTGCTACGCCGATCGCAGAGCCCAGTGCAGTGGCAAAGCGCCTCGCAGCGGTGCCGCCATGGGAGCAGTTCCTTGCACCGACAGACGTCCACGTCGCGCGTGCAATCGCAGTCAAGAAGCTCTCGCGACCGCGCCGAACGCCCAAGTGCCGCGGCTGCGGCCGTCGCGGACACGACAATAGAGTTGAGTGCGGTCGCTCAAAGCCGCGCAAGCCAAAGCGCTGCAAGCTCTGCGGTGTCGCAGGACACACGCGCGTCACGTGTCCCGACAAGACGCTCCATGGACCAAACGCAGTCACGCGCATTCGCTGTAGCAAGTGCGGACTCCTCGGCCACAGTCGCAAGATCTGCTACCAAGTGCCAGGCTACAACAGCAGCGCTGTCGTGACGGAACTCACAACGTAACCACCGTAACCTATAGGCACATAGAGAGAGAGCATACCCTCATAGACGTTCATGTTGCTCATCGTAACCAGTCTCTGTCGTGTCGTCTTAGAAGCTCGTGACGTCGTCTCTAGTACGTGAAGAAGCTGCAGAAGTTCCCGCAGAGTCGACACGTGATCTTCGCAGTTGTACTGCCTGCTGCACTCGACTCGGTCGCCAAGCGCTGGAGCTGCGACTCGAGGAGGTAGAACGGCGACGTCCCAGAGGCAAAGTCCAGCGCGCTCGCAGATGCGTTGCAGCCCATGCAGCGCCACGCATCAAGCGACGCGAGCACTTGGAACGACAGGAAGCACCGCTCCTGCGCATGGCCCGAGGCGCAGACCAAGTCAAACTCGGCAAACGGCACCGGCTCGTGGCAAATGAAGCACGTCTGGCGCGGCGGCGGCGTTGGCGGTAGAGTCGGTAGTGCTGCAGCAGGTGCGATAGTGTCACTGCTAGTAGCATCGTCACTCGACAGCGTTGACGGTGCAGCTGCTGTCGTAGAAGCGCTGTTCCGAGCCTGCAAGTGCGCGAGCCACTGCGCAATGTTATCGTCTGAGCCCAAGCGCGTGTACACTGTCGTCACGAGCTGCTCGCGCACGTCACTCAGCGGTGTCTGGACGCTCAAGAAGTCGGCCATGAGCAGCGCACTCGTGCGCTCTGCGCTCGAGATGCTCGCAAAGTTCTCGACGTGGCTATGTGTCGAGACGAGCTCGGTAAGGCACCGCTCGGCCCAGTAGCCAAAGAGCGTGCGCTGGAGGACCACGAGCGCAGCGTCGCGAATTGCAATGTGGTTCTCCGCCGGCGGGATGCAGCTCCGGAGCAAGTACGACGCCTGGACGTACCGGATCGCAGCCAACGACGGCAATGCGAGCGTCGACACTGTTGTGCTTGCCGTTGACTGCGCTACGCTGGCGACTGCTGCTGCGTACTGCTGCTCAAGTGCGTCGCAGAGATTCAAGTACAGCGGCTGGCGCGAGCGCTCGTTCTCGCGACTGTGGCTCACGCCTTTGAGCTTGTTGAGCAAGTTCGGGATCGTCATGTCCGCTGAGCCATGGAGCGACGTGATCGCCGAGTTGTCTTCGTAGCAGAACCAGAGCACGTCAGTGAACGCGCTCAAGCTCGCGCGCGCGTCGAGGACGCGGCACATGGCGCGGACAAACGCGTCGGGATCGGTCGCACAGCGCGATGAAACGTACTCGAGTGCGCTCGAGACGCGACTGTACGATACGTCAGCTTGGGACTTGCGGTTCGGACGCGCGGCGGGTGGGATGATGTGGACGCACGCGAGCTGCGCAGAGCTCGGCGACACTGCGAGCCCATAGAGCGGGTACTTGCTTTCAGAACTGCTACTAGTGCTACTACTGACAGACCGGAACGGCACTTCGACGCCGCGGTCTTTGTCCCACGCCTTGAGCGTCCCGTCGACGCCGCACGAGTAGACCGTGTCGCCAAAGTAGTCGACGCCAAGACCGGTGACGTTCCCATCGTGTGCGCGCCAGCTCACCGGCTGCAAGCGCTTGCGGCTCACGTTCCAGACAGAGATCGTCGAGCCCGAAGCGATGACGAGGTCGTTGCGCTTTGCACAGTCGCTCAGTGACAGTGCACGCGCTCCGAGCAAGACGTGGAAGACTGGCTGGCAGTGCGGCGCCATCACGACGCGGTCGAGTGCGAGCTCAGGTGGAAAGCCGCCGCTGCCGACTGGGTCGCTCGAGACGGGGACAGTCGCTAGGAGCACGGATCCAGCCGCCGTGCCCATCACGAGCGTCAAGTGCTCGGTTAGCTTTGTCGCGTCGTAGTGCATCTGCTGCCACGCACTCGTGGACACCCAGCCGTACTTCTCCGTGTCGATCCACGCCACTGGCGCAGGCGACAGGAACGACTCGCTTGCGTCGCGCTCGGCCGCGAAGCTCGGCGACGCGTAGCCCCAGATCGTCGAGACCTTGCGACCCGAGAACGCGAGGAGCGATGTCGTTGTCACTTGGTCTTGCGCGAGCACGAACGGCGACCACGCGACTGTGAGCGTCGCTAAGAGTCCGCACCGGTGCGTGTACTCGGCCAAAGAGTTCGCAGACGACGACGACAATGATGGCAGCAGCGCACTCTCATCGCTCACAGATGCGCCAGTGCGACGGCGCTTCTTGGAGGCTTTCGCTGCTGGCTCTGCTGGTACTGGCGCAGTGGTAGCTGGTCCTTTGCTATTGCTGCTACTGCTGCTGTTGCTCTTGGTGCTCTGCATCATGAACGCCGCTTTCTCAAAGAACGCGTAGAGCGTCTCAGAGAACACGTCGACCTCGCGCCAGCTCATGTGGAAGCTCGAAGACACGTGCAGCGCAATGCGCGACGACGACATGAGCGTCACGAGCGCACACGACGCGTTCGGACCTGAGCCGCGCGGACCCCACGTCGCAGACAGAAAGGCTTTGCCTTCGTTCTTGGAGAGCGAGAGCTCCTTTGGGTTGTACTGGTGCCGGTCGGCTTCGTAGAGTAGGAAGTACGTCATGCCACCTGGTGGAATCGCACTGTCGATCGGCTATGCGGGTGCGTATGGCAGCAGACTGTGAGCAGTTGTATGTATAGTGCAGACGCAGTAGCATACAGAGACGTACCTCATTGAAGACAGGAATGTCAATGGGCACCTTCTCGTCCTTTGTGTCCTCTGGCAAGAAGATGAAGCTCTTGGAGATCGCTGGTCCTTGCTGGATGTACATCTCCAGTTCGCGACTCATGAACGTCGACACCATGACGTTTGCATCCGAGACAACTGCGACGCGACCGTCGTCGGCCCACTTGACGCAGTCCGACACGAGCGGACTCCCAGCGATGCGCTCGCGCGTGCTCGTGTCTGTCCACGATGTCGCAGACGCTGGTGGCGCAGTTGGTGCAATTGCTGGCGCGACTGCTGCTGGTACGATCTGAGAGGCATCTGGTGCACTTGTCGTGATTGCAGTCGTGTGATCTGCAGCGACAGCGCTGTCGTGCGCGAGCACTGCTGCCATGACGCCGTTGTTGTTGCTTGGTGTTGGATGTGTTGCACCAGCCAGTCAGCAATAGAAATTAATGATAGTGCGAAAAACGAGGAAGCTCATTTGCTTGAACAATCAAATAGTGAGATAATCGAGGAGTCGCAGCTCCAAGCGTCTTGAGCAAGCTCTCGCATCCGTGTCTTCGAGGCTGCTCCACGTGCTCAACACGAGCACATCTTGCTCGTTTGGTGTCGCTACGACGAACGAAATGCCTTGCTAGAGCCGTTTGCAGTACTTGTTCGACTTGGAGATCGATGCTTGCTGGTTAATGAGCTCGCCTGCGCGCTTCATGATCGCATCGTAGAACTGCGAAACGCGATGCAGACGTCCCAGTGTGTGCGTGAGCTTGACACGGCTACCACCATCCGTCACAGACACTTGATGCAGCAAGCATGGACGCATCTCAGGGAACAGAATGAACTGCGCGCCTTCGTCCAGCTTGCTCCCAAAGTGCGTCTCCATCTCTCGCTCCATCGCATCGCCATATTTCAAGTAGCTGCCACACACGAGTGTTCCAACACACAGCAACGTCAGTCTCCAGTCGTTAGTCCTCATGATCGCTACCACATCTGCACGGTGCAAACGCACAAGATCTTCATTGCGTCGTCCAGGACGATCTGTCGGAGCGAGCACGCCAGTAGCATGTGAGCTCCGATCGTCGTGCACACAGCAGCACCACTCGCAGCAGCGAGTCCTATGCACTGAAGAACCGACACACGAACGTACTCGACCGCTGCGGTCCTTGTCAAACATGAGGAAGCCAGTGATGAAGAAGAGCTCCGATGGCTCTAAGCCCGTGCGGTCGCTCCGTGCGCGCATGTAGCTCTTCTCAAACTCTTCGAACGAGACCATGCCGTCGAGGCTGTCGTTCACTTCCCAGATGAGCTCTTCGACGTGGCTCTTCGCAAGCACCGTCGACGAGCTCCCGAGCTGCTCGAGCAGCGCCATGAGCGCATTGACGCTGATCTGGTACTTCCCACACACGAGCTCGCGGCCGTTGCTCGTCTCGTCCTGCAGCGTTGTGAGGAACTTGCTCTTTTCGCGCATGTATCGCTCGTGCTTGGCTTCGTACTCGACACTGCTCTTGCGCTTGTGGAGTGCGCTTCGCTGCGATCGTAACAAGAAAGCAGCGTATCGTGAGCGCTCATCAAGTGTGGGCCATACGCATGCAACAGCAACAGTCCGTGCGTCTGTCGAATGCGATACTCTCTCTTGGTTCTACCTCTCCAGACGCGGCTGTCCGGATCTTCTCACTCAGTCTCTGCGTCACAGCACAGCAGTGTCCAGCAGCGCCAGTTCAGACATCATCCGACACACGCCTAGCACAGGCTCCTGACGTTCCGCACCTCGAGCTTTCGATCAATGAGCTGCAGTGGGATCTCAAACGCCAACAAGCGGAACACGCGCACGAGCTGCACTTGCTCTTCGATCGTCTTCACGATTGGCGCCGGCTTGACAGACACGGGCAGGTCCTTGGCGTCTTTTGCGCTCGCAGGCGGCATCCCAACCTTCGTGTTAGTGTGAGTGAAAGAGTCTTTGGGGCCAACGAGACACAACTAAACTTGGCTCGACAGTGTGGCCACAGCAGGAAGACAAGAGAGAGAGAGAGAGAGAGAGAGAGAGAGACCAACGACCATCGAGTGCGTCGAGGCGATCGCGCTCTATTCCACAGCAGCAAGCGACGACATCAAGCAGCGAGGTGGCACTAGTCCTAGCGAGTGCACTGCAGCACTCGCAGTGTCGTAACGATGCTGCACGCCTTAGAAGTCGCCTTCTGCTTCGTCCTTTGGCTCCATGGGCTCGAGGTCTTCGCCATAGTTGATCGCATGGTCCACGTGCAGCAGCACGGTCTCAATGCTCTCTTCGCGCGTGATGTTCATTGGCACGAACGCGACCATGCTAAAGTCGTTGATCTGTTGGTTCGGTGGAGAACAAGCGCGTCGTACCAGAGCAGCAACAGAGAGTGTATGAGTCTTCTCTCTGTCTCTCTCTTCGCCATCGGCGACTGCAGGGCCAAGTAAGTACACAGAGCAGCAAGGAGCAGGACGTACGACGTTGCAGATCGCCGAGCTGAGCGGTCGCCACTTGGGGTCTGTCGAGTTGGACAAGTTCTCGAGCAAGTAGCCCGACGACGGGTCCAAGTACCTAGTGCCACCACACACATACAAGCACATGTGTGAGGGTCCCAGTGCAGCTACGCAGGCGTGTCGGGGATGAATGAACGAATGGATGGATGGATGGATGGATGGATGGATGGACGCACTTGCTCAGCTCTTTTTCGTCCACGAGGTCGCACTTAGTGAGGACGTTGATGTGCGGGAGCTCGAGCTGGACCATGGCCGAGAGCGAGCAGAGCACACCGGAGATGAACTTTGTCGGGTCCGCAATAAATAACGAGTCGATCTGGAGCAGCAGCATGAGGATGGAGAGAGAGAGAGCGCAGGCGTCAGTGACTCTTGTGCGACTCTAGTGCGTGGTAGACGCGTGAGTGGCCACGTGACGCACCAAGTACACGCCGCAGATCGAAAAGCCCCAGTCCTTGAGCGCGTCACAGAGCTGCTTCATGACTGGCAAGTGCGAGTAGAGCTCGATCTGACCTGCATAGATGCGCGCGTGTGTTAGTCGCTCATGCTCGCTGGAAGCTTTCGTTCGTACAGGCGCAGGGCTAGATAGATGGATGGTGAGACCGACCAACCTGGGCAGTCAAAGATGAAGTAGTCGTCGTCGCTGTACTCCGTGAGCAAGTCCTGGAGCCAGTCGAGGTTCTGCACGAGGTACCTGCATCGTATTGCCATTCGTACGCTGTCAGCCACCACTGAAGACGCAGCAACGAACACTACCAGACGATGACAGCAGTGGGAGCAAGCGCACGCACTCCATGCAGTAGATCAGTCCGCCGTTTGGTCCGTAGCCGAGCTCTTCCATCACGTCTTCAACGCTGATCAAGTCGCGAATGTCTGTGCAGCGATAGATCAATCGTAAGCAGTGAGAGAGTGCGTGAGCTTGCAGAGCCTCGTGCAGAAGCAAGCGCCGTCCGAGTATGTCAAAGGAGAGAGAGAACAAAGGCTCGTACCGAATGCGACTGGGTACTCAAAGTGGTCTGCTGCAGGGTCGAGGTTTACGACGTACGTCATGCGGCCAGACGCAGCGCAGAACTCATGCATGTTGTTGCAGTACGTCGACTATGCCATCACATGCACAGAGAGCAGACACATGCAAGCATAACAAGAATTGGTGAGTACTGCTGACAGCAAGCGTCGCTCGTGCAGCCTATAACTGCGGCTCATCTGCACGTACCTTGCCAGTACCCGCAGGCCCCATCACCAACTGACAGCAGCGCATGGTCGTTTGTTGTCGATAGTCGTCAGGCAGGCAGTCGCTCGAGCGCAGCGGAGCGGAGCTTGTCGTGAGCTTGGGCTTGAGTGAGCTTGTCAAGTTGGAGCTCTTCGTGGCGATGGCGCTTGTCTTCGATAAAGTGCGAATCAGATGGCGAATCACTGTTTATCTTCACTAAAGTACGAGTCAATCTTGAAGCGACACTTGCTGCTCTGACGACGGCGATGGCGATGACTGCGAGTCCATCGAAGCGAGCGCTTGGTGCGTCAGGTGCACTGTGCTCTACTACGTCACACTGCTATTGTCCTATGTATGTGATCTTGCTGACGGTCCCTCTCAGGTGCGATGCGCGCTGGAGCAATGACAACAGCGATGGAGCTCGACACGTACGCACAGTGGGCATGGTCAGTAGACGCTCTCCATTTGCACGACAGATCTATCGCATCCACTTGTGTAGACACATGCTGCATGTGTATACTCACGCTTGTACATGCATGCATACGCCTTGCAACAGGCTCAGCGGCCGCGTCGGTGAAGCCATCGACCTGTACTTGGACCTCGCGCGCGTGTACAAGCAGTTCCCACATGTGCACTTTAAGCTCGGGTACCTCTTCCTCACGCTCCAGGACCACGCGAATGCAGTGCGACACTTTAGCTTGGAGATTGAGCAGTACCTCGCTGCTACAGAGCACGACAGTACTAACAGTAGCACCAGTAGTCAGCAAGACGCGACTGCGGCAGCAGCGTCGCCCAAGCAGTCGACTCCGCTCAAGAGCACTGGAGCGCAAGCAAAGACGTTCATGTTCTGCGCCTGTATCGGTCGGAGCGAAGCGTACGGAACGCTCAAAGACGACGCCAAGGCCGAGAACGACCTGTTCTTTGTCGCGAACCGCGGCGGGAACACAAAGCGCATGCTCGTGGCCATGGGTGTGCTCTTCTCACACTTTGGCATGCACTTGCGCGCCGAGGAGTGCTTTGACAAGTGCGCCAAGCTCGACTCAGACGACCCAGACTACCTCATTGCGCACGCTGAGCTCCGACTGGCACAGAAGCGGTACGCGAGCGCTGCAAAGATGTTTGCGCACTGCCGAACGACGTGCAGTGCGAGCTCTGCGACGTACCACCGCGCTTTGATCGGCGAAAGCGCAGCGCTACTGCGGCAGAGCAAGCTCCAGGAAGCCGTGATCTTGCTCCTTCAAGCCATGAACACACTGCGTGGATGCATCCGGAACCGGCGCGATGGTTCGGACACGTTCGCGTCCGTGAGCATCGGCGCCAGTGGCATGCACACAGCGCTGGACGAGCCGCTCAGTGAGCTCTATCTGCTCTACCACCAAGCGACGAACCTCTACGGCGACTTGTGTCTCTTGAAAGGCGAGCTCAAAGCAGCTCTTGACACGTACTACTCGGTGCTTCAGAGCAACAAGACAGCAGCGACAACGGCAGTGTCGACTGCCGAGCGCTTCACGCTCCCGATGCTCTGCGTCATGCCGGGGACGCGCAACCACCAAGGCGACCTCGTCGACTCGACCAAGCTCTCGACCAAGAACCTCAGTGAAGCACTGCGGCACTTGGACGAGCTCGAGCTGCGGTACGGACCTGACCCGTGTCTCTACTTCCATCGCGCGAGCGTCCACAAAGCACTCGGTGAGTTCGACGCGTTCGTGCACGACCTCGCGCTCGTCGAGAGCATGGACCCGGACTTTGTCGTGCGGTACCTCCAGCGCGACTACTTTGGCGACTTCCTCGACTTGGACACGATCACGTGACTTCCACTGCCGTTCATCGACGCGATCCACGACTCGCTCGAGCGCCATGAGCACGCGCCGCCAACGAGTGCGTCGCTCAAAGCGCCGCTGTCGCCGTCGCGCGATCGCCTCGCACCAGTCAAAGGCAAACCGCCTAGCAGTAGCAGCAGTGAGAGCCACGTCAAGAGCAAGAAGCCGGTGACACGGCGACAGATCCCACTCGTGAGCGAGACTGCGCTGTACGTCTACTTGCAGCACCGCATCGAGTGCGGCGCTGTCCTCGACGAGTTTGCACACGTATTCCAGCTCGATGTGTTTCGCTGTTTGCCCGAGACGCGCCGGACGCGCCATGGCACGAGCCTTGCAAGACAGTCGCTCTTGTCGCCGTGGGAAGGCGTGGTCTTTGACGAGAAGCCCATGGTCGAGACTCCTACAAGCAGCAGTGCGACTGCGCCATCAGCAGAGCTCCATCCTGTGCGTGAGCGCATCAAGAACGTCCTCACCCACTTTGACCGCCACCCATGTGTGCACATGGTCGTCGGGATGGTCGAACTCGAGCTCTTCAACGCCTCGGTCGCGCACATCTACTTCACAGAGGCGCTGAGTCTCATCACCAAGCAGCCTGACGTAGCGACTGGAGCAGGCGCCTCGTTGATGCTCTCGCCGCTTACAAAGCGATGGCGCCAGCGCGTGCTCGACCGCGTGCGGTTCTACTGCCTCGTCTGGCGCAGCATGGCGAGTCGCATCAAGATCGAGATGGAGCACGCAGTCGAGGACCTGAACCTCGCAGCGGCGATCAAGCTCGACGACCAAGTGCTCCATAGCGCCGCCACTGCAGCAAACAGTGGTAGCAGCAGTGACGACCCGCTCCTCCTCGCGCAGCGCACGCTTATCGTGCTCTTGAATGGCCACGCGCTCCGCGATGAAGCTCTTGCGGCAGCTCACGCGCGACCTCAAGCGCACAAAGCGGCGCCGGCGCAACGCAGGACGCCGCCTTCCAGCGCACTACAGCGAGTGGCTCCACATCATCGACATGTTCAGTAACGCCGGCTTGAACTCGTTCAGTCTCCTGCCCCTGCGGCTCGAGAACGACGTGAGCAGTCGGATTGCCAGTCCTGGAGCGGGTCCTGCGTCACCACCAAGCGCAGCGAGCGGCAATGCAGCAAAGCGCAACAGCAGCAATTACACTGACGATCAAGACGGTGGCGACGGCGATGAGGCGAACGATGACGAGAAGGCAGCGCGTGAAGAGGAGGAGACGGCCGCCGCGATCGTCAAGTACGCCTTGAGCAAGAAGACCATGACAACGTCGAATGGCCGGACCGTCTTAGGCACAAACGTCCTCCAGACCGAGACGCTCGACAAGTTCTTTGAGTCTGGGCTCGTGAAGCTCGCAATGACCGGCTCGGTCGTCGAGACAACGCCGTTCTTCCACGCCATTCTCTCGATCGACGACAACTACTTGGCACCGACGAACTTTGCGAGCCTCGAGCTCCTCAAGTGCAAAGAGGCCGAGTACATGGAGGAGAAGCTCCACGCGTGCTTCTTGCGCCTTGGGAAGCGCTCCAAGTGGCTCCAGAAGAAAGTCGGATGGACGTTCGAGGCGTTTATTGACGCGAACCTCGCGCACGCGTACCTCCCAAGTGACCTCGATACGCTCTGGCACCGCGCGCGGTTGCTCCAGGACCAGCGCAATTACGTCTCGGCGATCAACGACCTCTCGAGCTGCCTCGAGCTCATGACCGCGCACATCACGTGGGAGCCGAGCAAGAAGGCACAGGCAAGTGGCGTGCGCGGCAAAGCAGTGTTTGCAAACGAAGCGAAGCGCACGCAGTGGCTCCAGCTCTTGCTCGAGCGCGGACGCTTGGAGATGGCGCTCGAGCACTACGAGCGCGCGATCGACGACCTCACGCTCGTGATTGTGCACGTTGGCAAGAGCAACGCTGTGATCGAAGCGAGTGCGTACGATGCGCGGAGTACGTCGTTGATCCACTTAAACCGCCTCGGCCATGCGATCCAGGACCTCCAGCACCTCGTGCGGCTCGCTCAAGCCAAGCGCACTAGCCATGCAGCCACCGCAGCATCGTTAACGGGAGACACGAGCGAGAGCAAGGACCTCGAGACGATGCTTCTCTACTACATCCTCATTGGCAATCTCTACTGCCAGCTCGCGCTCGACCAGCTCAAAGTGAGCGCAACGGTCTCGCACAAGCACGCAGCACTCACGCCCCACGTCCTCGAGCAGCTCCAGACCATGCACCTGAACATGGGCTTTGTCGCCAAAGCCGACGACGCGTACGACGACGCACTCCGCATCGCGCCTGACCACTTCCTCGTCTACTACTTTCGCGGCCGCTTGCTCGCGCTCGCCGCGCAGCCCAAGCGCGCTGCTGTCCGTCTAAGTGACTGCTTGCGTCTCCATCCGATGTTCCTCCCTGCGCTCTTCCTCCGCGGCAGCCTCTACGCGCAGCAGAGCCTCACGCTCCTCGCGCTCGCAGACTTCTACCGCGTGCGCCACCGCGCACCGACGTACCCGAATCTCCACACGAGCATCGGGTTCTGCCACTTTGACTGCGGCAGCATGATGAAAGCCGTCGAAGCATTGACTGAGGCCGTGCAGCAAGACCCGCGCGACGTCGACGCGCTCTACATCCGCGGCTGTGCGCTCCAAGAGCTCTTCGTGCTCGAGAGCGCGATCAAAGACTTCACGCGCGCACTCGCAGTCGACAGCGAGCACTTTCGCGCGCTCTACCAGCGCAGTGTGTGCTTTGTCTTGTACCAGCGCTACAGCGACGCACTCAGTGATCTTGACCGCGCACTGACGCTCCAGTCCGAGTGGAAAGAGGCGTGGACGCTCCATGCGTACGCGAGCTTTTGCCACGGCCGGTACGACGACGCCGTGGACTCGTACGGCCGCGCGATTGGCCTCCGCGACGCTGCGAGTGGCGCCAGCGAGAGCCGTGGTCCAACGCCAGCGCAGCGCGACTCGACGCTGTTTCTCCACCGGTCGCTCGCAAACTTGTACGCTGGACACGTGCGCGCGGCGCTCATGGACTTGGACCTGGCGCTCAAACGCGACAACGAGAACTACCTCGCGTGCGTCGCAAAGGCGTTCGTACTCGTGCGCATGAACGAGTCGGACAGAGCGATGCAGCTCCTTGCGCATGCGCTGCCGCACTACAAGAAGATGCGACTCATGAGTCCATGCGACGTGCTCGAGTCCGAGCGCGTGAAGGCTGCAGCAAAGGAGCAGTAGCATCGCCACGGAGTCGCTGAGCGGTCTGGGAGCTTTGTCGGCAGTGCGTTTGGTGCTGGCGGCTTCCCAACGAGCAGCACGAGCACGAGCAGTAGTGCGATGTCACCGCCCAAAGCAGCGCAAGCGACTGAAACAAAGCCGTCACAACGGATCTCAGCAGCGCCAGACGTCCTCTTTGCGTTCCGGAAGCTCGCGCGCGAAGAGCAAGAGCAGCGCGCACAGGCGTATCACCAACGCCGCCACCTTGGCACCAACGCTCCAGAGGCAGATGCAGCAGCAGCAGCGACTCATCCACGCCGCACGTCTGGGCTCATTCCGCACACGCCTCGGCGCAAGACGCTCGTTGGTGCGAGTTTCACTGCTGCAATGGCGACTGACACTGCTGCAGCGACAGAGCAGTCGAGCGCTGCGGTCCAGCGCCGAGCGCGCACGGCCAAGTTCCTTCGCGCGATCAAGAAGCTCACGTTCGAGCACCGCGTGCTCAAGGCGCTCGAGACGGCGACGAGCGCCAAGTTTAAGAAGAACGAGCAGATGCGGCGCGTGCTCGCGGACCTCGCACGATCGAAGAGCAGTGTCCCGTGGCCGCGCGGGACGCTCACGACGACGATCCTCGTCTGGGCGTTCAATGCACTTGGGCAGCACCACGTCCGCAGTCGCAAAGTCGACGACGCGCTCATGGCGTTCTCGCTCGCGATCCAAGCGCATCCGTACAACGCCGTGACGTTCTTGAACCGCGGCAACGTCTTCCTGCACATGAACGTCTTTGCGTCTGCTGTGAGCGGCTTCCAGGACGCGATCGACGTCGACGAGCGGTGCTTTGAAGCGTATAACAATATGGGCGTTGCGCAGTTCCAGCTCCAGCGCCTCGAAGACGCCCATGATGCGTTTGCGACCGGGCTGCACTACGCGGAAGCGCGCACGCAGCGCGCAATCTTGCTCTACAACCTCGGCGTCGTGTTCCAGCACTTGGACAAGCCGGACGAAGCGATGGAGTTCTACCAACAGGCGATCGCACTCGACGCGTTGTGCACCGAGTTCTTTAACAACCGGAGCTCGATTCTCCACCAGCAGCTCAAGTTCACCGTCGCACTCGAAGACTACAACCGTGCGCTTGCACTCGGAGGTGCTCGTGCTAGTACTAGCGCGAATGGCGACAAGTCACGGAGTAGCACTAGCGACAGTACAAGTCATGACACACTCGCACTAGTAACAGCAGCGTCAGGAGGGCCACGGAGCTGCACTGAGGCGCGACTGAACCGTGCGCAGTTGTTCATTACAATGGGACGCTGTACGGCAGCGATCAAGGACTTGCGCGTCGTGCTCCATGCGCTCGTGAGTGCGCGCGAGAGCGAGACGCGACCGATTGGAGGTAGCAGTAGTACTAGTGATCGAGTGACTGGGAACTCATCGACTGCAGCTGCAGCAGCGGATGACGAAGCGCTCGCAGAAGAGCTGCTGGCGTTCTGCGCCAAGTGGCAAGACGCGATGCGGATCGCGGTCAAGGACTTCCTCTTTGGCTTGGACAGCATCCCGCTCTTCGCTGCGTTTGAGCTCTACGCGTTCTTTGGACCCGCGCTCAGTCAACTGAAGGCGTCAGACACCGAAGCAGAGGAGGATGGAGCAAGAACAGCTGCAGTGCTCTGTCCACTGCCACTTGCGGATCCATCGTTCTTTGACTTTGAGCGCGCGCTCAAGCACTGGGTCGCTCTCGCACCTCCAGCCAACAAGACTGGTGCGAGCGACACTGACAACGGCGACAACCAGCGCGAACACGACGCCGACTGCAAAGACGACGAGCGTGACGAGACCGTTCGAGCGTCCAAGCAGCGCCTCCTAGCGCAGCCGTTCAGTCGGTACTTGCTGGACACGATGCAGCAGTGCCACGCTGGTGCATTCGACGACGCTGCGCGCTCGCTCCTACGTGCGCACTACAAGACGACGCTCGACAGTGCAGACGAGTACTTGCTCTTGATCTGGCGCGTACAAGTCGTGCTGAAGGCTGGCAGCCAGCAGCGATCTGACGAGCGAGCGCTTGATACTGGACTGCCGCGTGCAGTCACACTGCTCCAGGACTTCCTCACTGAGCGGCAGCTGCCTGATGAGACCCCAGACAGCGACGCTAACGACTGCGGCCTGAGCGCCAGTCGAGACACTGGTCGCAAGACGCCGCGACCTGGCGCACTGCACGACTTTGACGACGACGAGAGCCACGAAGAGCTCTCAGTGCACGACATGCACTGGCGCCAGCAGCGCCGTATTATCCGTGCCGACGCGTACACGTTGCTAGGACACTTGCAGCAACTCAATGGGCAAGTGCACGACGCACGCCGCGCGTTTGCGCACGCTCTGCGGATCCGCGACGACCACATCATCGCGCTGCTCAACTTTCCCCAGCTCTCGATCGTCGAAGCCGAGTATGAGACAGCGCTCGACTGCATCGTGCGCGTCCTTGAGCTCGTGTTTGCACCTCGCGCAAGTGACGCAAGCAACTCGGAGGCGTCTGGTCCGCATCGCTCCACACTGTCGTCGTTAGAGGATGTGCGCGGCTTGCTGGGCGCTAGTCGCACAGCCGAAGCGATGCTGCCAGTGATCGCAGCACTGCGAGCTGACGAGGACTGGCGCACGTGCGGCGCTCAGATGCTCACGCTCTTGCGCGAGTACAAGCACTTACTCTCGGCGCACATCCAGTCAAACACGGCGCACATCTTCCGGAAGCAAGGCGCACTGGCGCACCTCGTCGAAGAGATTCGTCAGGTCCAGCAGCGCAAAGCCGCCGCTGTTGCAGCGGCGGTCTGGCGCGATGGGACTGAGCCTGCGCTCCTCGATCTCGACGAGATCAACCGCGTCCTGAGCGAGTACACTGCGTCGATCTTGCAGAGTACAGTCGATGGCTCTGCTGCACTCGCGAGCCGATCAAACCAGGACGAACTGCAGGCATCGTTGTTGAACGAGCTCTCGCACGTCTGTGACCACGTCACACGGTCCTTGCCGCCAGATGCGCTACCGACGAAGCAATCGAAGCGACCGACGCCTCTGGACGTCGACGCTGAAGCGACGTCTGCTCCGTCGAGTCCACGCTCACCACCACGTTCGACTAGCGCATCAGTCAAGTCACCGCGGTCACTGAGCACTTCCGCAAGTTCACGCAAAGCGAGCTTGGCGATAACTGCTCGTCGGCCAACTACAACGCCATTGACGACACGAACACATCGCCGGTCGACAACAGCGAGCGCTTCGAGCAACTCGGCACTTGCGTCGACAGCCGCAGCACTGTCGACATCGCCCACAACGACATCCCAGCAACAGGCAACGAGAGCGGCGACTCCAAAAGCAGTGCGCAGCAACGACGTGAGCTCGCCACGTCAGCCACTCCAGCCACAGCGACCGCAGTCTGGACCATACCCACTCCAGGTATGTGAATGAGTGTGGTCGCCACGCTTGAAGCAGCGGCGCCATCGCTCACTCCCTCTCTCTGTCTCTGTCTCTCTCTCTGTCTGCCGTGCGACTGCAGACACGCCAGTCACGTTCCCAGCAGCGCGACTGAGTCCTATACGCTGTGTACACGAACACTCGCAGGTCCAACAACACAATGGCATTCGTATGCACTGGAGCAGCAGCAGTTCGTCCATCCATCACGTCACAGGTCTCTCTCTCTCTCTTTGCTCATTACACTAGACGACGTGCTTTGTGGGCGTCGACCCAAACGTGAAGCGACAGACTGCAGCTCCTGCTGTCGTCGCTGGCGCAGTCTCGTCCTTTGCTTGGTCCTGCGATGGCTCGGCAAGCGCGTGCGTCTGCGTCTGGACATCGAGGAGCATGCGATTGAGATCGAGCAGCGTCGACGGCTCGCAGTGCATCTCCGTCGCGAGTTGGATCACGCGCTGGAGAGCGTCGACGTCACTAAGGGGCTTGGTGCGCTGCGTCGCGGTCCAAGCGTGCCACTCGTCGTCTGCGAGTGCTGTGACAGAGGCACTAGCAGCGCCAGGAGCCTGGGACTGTTCCAATGCGCTCTCAGCAGTCGAGAGCTGCGCGACGCCATCATCGTTCACTCGACTGCGGATCAGTCGGCGTGGCGACTCGACCTCAGTCCCAACGACTTTGACTCCGAGCGACGCGTTCACGGCCGAGTCGACAAAGTCCTGGTACACGAGCGCTTCGTCCCGTACGTCCTCAGTCGCAGGTGTCAAGAACGCGTCGAGCGGCATTGGCGCTTTGAGCTTCAGGCGCTTGAGCAATGCGAGGAGCTGCGCATCAAGCCGCTCTTCGCTCTGTGCGACGTCGCTCGCAGTTGCATCAGTCGCAACGGCCACGCCGATCTTTGCAAAGCTCTCGGCGATGAGCGCACGCGGGAGCTCGCGCCAGCTCTGGATCACCCACTGGATCGCATCGAGCGGCTCGACGTCGTAGATCTCGACTTCGCGTGCATCGCGGCGGTCGAGGACGTGGTCGAGGAACGCGTGGCGGTACCGCCGCTTGAGTGCTGTCACGACTGTATGGGCGACGGAGGCAAAGAGCTCAGCGGCAGACGACGTCTCTGTCAACAGTGTTGCACTGCTTGCGTCTGTCTGAAGTCTTCCAGTCTGCGGAACGAACCGGAGCGAGACGTTCTTGAGCACGAGCTTCCGCGTGTAGTGCGACGCGTACGCGTCTAGGAGCAGCATGATCGTGCGGCTCTCTTCGTGCATCTTCCAGTCCAATGCGAGGAGCCACTCGCGAAAGACTGTGGGCGTGAACCACGTCCGTCGGTTGTACGCGTACTGGAAGCCGCGCGTCGCGCCGACCGTGTTCGGGAGCGGCCCGTCGCAGACAAAGAACGGATCGAGGACGTCGCTCCCGTCGGCGTTTGTACAGAGTGCGAGCGTCATGCGCTTGCTCAGTCCACTATGAGCAATGGCACTGTCGTCGCACTCGGGGCTCATGGCGTAGAACAGACTCGTCTCGTCCATCCAGTAGAGGTCCCAAGGCGCAACATTGTGGACAGCAGCGAGGAGCTCGCTCTTTGTCGTCACGAGCGGCGCTGCGTCCGCTGTGCTCCCGACTGTTGCTGTCGCTGTCGTCGTCCCAGACGAGCGCGAGAAGCCGTGGCGGCTCTGGAACGAGTGGAGCCAGCCGTTTGAGAACTGCGGTGGCGGATCCGTCGTGTGGATCCCCATCATCTCAAAGAACAAGTGCGCCTTTGTCTTGACCTCGTCGCCCTGGACCTTGATCTGCCGCGCTTGGCAGTAGAGGTACCAGTTCGCCAGTGCTGTGTCGAGCTCTGGGAACTTGACGTTCCGCGTGCGCTTGCACGCGAGCTCGTCGCTCATCATGTGCTCGTAGTTGTGCTTGCGCTTGAGCGTGTGTGAGATCGACGACTGCGACGGGAGCGTCTGGAGGTGAAAGCGCTCGCGTGCCCACTGCGCGAGCTGCGTCTGTGTCACAGTCGGGTGCTGCTTTGCGTAGATGCACAGCAATCGCTTCTGCTCGTGTGTGAGGTACGACGAGCGCGCTCGTACTTTTGTCGGTGCAGCAAGCGATGGTGGAGGCACGGTAAGCGATGGTGGTGGCACCGCGAGCGATGGTGGCGGTCCAGCGAGCAGCGCAGTCGCTGCGTTCATGCTGCAGACAGCAGGCGGAACTGCAGCCGGCACAGGAATTGTATGGCTGTCGCTGTCAATGTGCACGTCACCGCTCGTTGTGACTGCGAGCGCACCAGCAGCAGTAGCAGTAGCAGTAGCGTGCGTTGTCGCTGCTGCGTCGAGCATCATCGACGCAGGAAGTCCGAGCGTCATGAGCGTGATTTTGAATGGCGTTTTTGAGGCGGAACAGGGTGTATAGTTATTGCGTTTGTGGTACAGTTGGTATATAACCCGACGTACTCCATAGTACTCCTTTGCAGCTCAGATGTGTCGTTGTGGCTAGCTCTCACACACTAGACAACCTAGATGCTCGCATATGCGCGACGTGACGCCATGGATGTACTTCTCGGCATCCTATCTATCGGATCGATGAGCATATAGCATCGATCGATGCTGATCGGTCGCAAAGACCTCTACACGTAGTAGTCGCGATGAGGTTTGAATTGGATCACACGTGAGAGACGCAAGGTTGCACCTGCAAGAACATCGACGACGACGACGAGCAACATCGCGACGGTTGCGCGTTGTCCGTCATCGTATGTGTCATACACACGAGCGTTTGACAAGAAACGGCTTACCACGAGAGTCAATCGTGACAGCAGGAGGACCATGAGTATAGCTGCGTGAGTATCGTGTGTGAGTATGGCACAACCTCGCACGACAGAGTCGAAGCGAATTGATCTGATGCTGATATCAATAAAGCATACGACACGACACGACTGCTGCTGCGATGCCAAGCAGCAGCATTCACTGCAGTCGTGGAGCGCTTTGTGAGAAAGCAGAGCAACAGCTCATATGAGTAACCTGCGCATTTTCAACCCTCATGAGCGCGATCCCTCGCCACAGATAACGAACCGAACGCATAACATGCGAGGAGGCAGGCAGGCGAGTCAGGCGCTCGCGAACGCGCGGCCGGCACCCAAGACACGCCACCCGTTTCAACGCCACGAGCTCGACGAGCTCAGTACGACACGTCTTCACGACCATGCGAACTCACTCCGAAAGTGCATTGACCCGCGAACGCTCGACGTCACA
>JAASFL010000411.1:0-20025 GCA_023333735.1 Globisporangium takayamanum
GAGTCGCGTCGAGAGCTCGTTCAGCTTTGCACAGGCAAACGCTTTGAGGTCTGTCTGCTGGACGCGGCGGTCTTCGTCAGTCACTGCCGTTGCGGTCTTGCTCGACGACGCTTTGTGCGTCCGGTACGCGCGGTAGGCGCCGGCACTCGTGCCGCGGTCATCGTCGTCATTGCTGTTGTCCGCATCCGCTGCGCACTCGCGCTCGTCGTCCAAGACTTCGGTCGTGAGCTCGAGGATCTGCCCTGTCTTCTCGACGTGCGCGTCGCTCAGGACTGGGAGCACTGTGCAGAGCGCCAGAGCCCAGACCTTTCGCCGCACGAGGTTGAGCGACGACGACCCGACGCTGAAGAACTTGATGAGCATGAGCTCAACGACGACGCCTCCGAGCACTACAGTGTCGCGCTGGAGCACGTGCACGAGCGCAAAGTCCGTGTGGTGCACCAGCAGACGCGCGAGTACGCTCAAGTACGCCACGACGACCATCTCAGGCTCTCGACCAGCGTCTCGCTGCGCAAACAACGCGCAGGCTTCGACCATGCGCGTGACCACTGGCGCACACGCAGTGAGCTGCTCGGCTGGGAAGCGCGCAACGATGCGCTCCTGAGTGCGCGCGAGCTGGACGCCGGCTTCGGCTTTGACGTTCCCGAGGACGTTCCCGAGGAGCTCAGCGACGCTCGCGTGGTACGTCTGCCAGAAGTGCGCGCCGCCGAGCCGGAGGTACTGCGTGAGGATCGCGAGCGCGAGCGTCACGTGCTCGTAGTCGCGCGCCATCAAGCGCAGGAGGTTCGGAACGAGCGCGTGGAGCTCTTCTGTGTAGACAGTCGAGACGCCGAGCGCTTCGCTCCAGACCTCGAGGCCGCTCTCCATGAGGAAGACCTCGTCCGGATTGCTCACGTCTGTGGCGAACCGCACGACCTGGAGACACATCTCAACGAGCTTGGCGACGCCACTGTCAGTCGTAGCAGCAGTGTTAGTGCTTTGCTCTTGCTGCTGTTCGTCCTTGACGCAGCGCACGAGCGTCGCGAGGAGCTGGAGGATCTTGCCGCGCACCAAGTTGCTCGCGTCGCTGTCCGCCATCCACATCGCTGGCAGCGGCGCGCTGATCTGCTCGCTCAAGCCCACGGCGTGCGAGCGCGCAGCTTGGATGATCGCGTCGAGACAGCTCAGGACCTTCATCTTGCTCTCGGACGTCTCGGTCTGCGGGAAGAACGCAAAGAGGCACGCGAGCGCGCGCGGGAGGAACGGCGCAAAGGCGTCGGGCTCAAAGCCCCAGTCGCTCACGATCGCCTCGAGCGACTGCACGACGCGGAGTTTGAGCGCAGCGTCTGCGTCGTGGCGCTCGAAGAACGCCGCGGGGTTCACGAGCGTCTCGTACAGCAGCGGACGGATGGCGGTCGAGAGCTGCGCGAGCCAGCAGCTCACGAGCCAGACGATGCGGTAGCGCAGCACAGGGAGTCCGCGCACAGCGCCCATGGCAGCGACTGGACTCACGAGGATCGGCACGAGGTTCGCAGTGAACCACGGCTCGAACTCGAAGACGCTGTGGAGGTCGTAGCACCCGAGACCGATCGCCAGGAGCACGGCGTCAATGTCCAAGACGCGCGACTCGTCGCCACTTGCGCCGGTGCGCGCAGCGATCTCAACGAGCGACGCGGACGCAGCGGCGGTCATCTGCGTCAGTCCGGGGATCGTCTGCTCTGGGTAGTGCTGCAGGAGCGTGAGGAAGAGGTTCTCAGCGCACGCGCGCACAGACTCGTTCGCTGTGAGGCTCTCGCTCAGCGCCGCGAACGCCTCGGGGTCGCTCGCCCACTCGTCGAGGTCCGCTGCGCTCAGGCGCATGTACTGCATGACTGTGAGCTGCTGCAGCAGCGCGAAGCGGTTCTCGCCAGGCGCGTCGAAGAAGCCCGTGACGGCGTTGAGCGCGTCGAGCACCATTGCGTCCGTGAGACTCACGTCGCCCGTCGCAGTGATGACTTTCGTCACGACGCGGCCGCCGCCGGCGTCGTCAGCAGAAGCAGCGAGACTCTCGCGCTTGTAGAGGCGGCAGCTCAGGACATTGGCAAAGAACTGGAGCGCTTCGATCTGCAGACGCCGCGGCACTTCAGCAACTGTTGCTGCGCCAAGCGGACTCGAAGGCACGAGCGCACCGAGGACGTGCCAGAAGAGCGTGAGGAACGGCGGGAGGTAGTCGCGGAACTCGATCGGGTACGCCTTCTGGACGCTCACGACGATGCTCGCGACGCGGTGCAAGCACTTGTCGGCAGCGACGAGCAGCGCTGCGACGTCTGGACGCTCACAGCCGGCGCCTGCGCGAATGGAGTCGAGCGTCGCGTGGCGGAAGCGCACGAGCGTCTCGAGGCGCTCGTAGAACTGGATGAGCGCCGCACGCACGAGCTCGCCGGTCTGGAGGCTCGCGAGGTCGCGGAACGCGTTCAGGAACAGCGTCGCAAGGAGCTTTGTGAGCGTACGGAGCAGTGTCAAGCGCTCAACGGCGATCTGCAAGGCAGCAGCGATGGGTGTTGCCATGACCGCCGACGATGGGAGCGCGCAGTGCGCGAAGAGGTGCTCGCTCACGCGCATCGCCGTCGCGTTCCAGTGCTGCTGCAGCAGCGGCAGGATCTGCACACTGAGCATCGCGAACTGCTTGCGGTGCATCAGGAGCCGCCGCGTCGCGAGCTCCTTCACGAGCCGGTACGTCAGGTCGATGCTGCGCTGCTCAAGCAGACGCGAGTGGCGGTCTTGCTGGGTCTGCGTCTGCTGCTGCTCGACGCTCGTCTGCAGCGCCTGAAGGATCGGCGAGAATAGCTGCTCAAACGGCCACTGGTTCGGGAACTCGGCGCGCGCCATGTGCGCGAGTACGAGCGCCAAGTGCAGAGCGATCGTGTTGTGCGGCTCGTGGAGCGCAGCAAAGAGCAGCACGTGCTTGATCTGCGCGCGCTCGGACTCGCTCAAGTGCTCGCTGCTCTGCTTCCACTGCTGCTTGAGGAGCTGCTTGAGCCAGAGCACCGCCATGAGCCGCACGTTCGGGTCGAGCTGCTGCATGACGAGTGCGTTGCTGCTGTCGGGCAAGAGCACGATGTGCTGCAGCAACGGCGCGAGCAGCGTGATTGACGCTGGCAATTTGAGCATCTCCTGCAGCTCGCGCTCGGACGCACCGTGTGCCGCATCTTCTGGCACTAAACTTGCAGCCAGGAGCTGCAGCACACGCTGCGCAGCTGGAAGCGACGACGCCATCGACGAGCAGCTCAATGGAGGTCGTGAGGTCTTTTGCGCTTCGTGTGGCATCTGTGTATACCACATAGTGTACATATCGTAGTGTAAACCACACGAAATTGCACTGGGATCAAACAATACTATTGGAATCAATCATTGTATTGCTGCGGACTATATTGTGTATGTGGTACACATCAGTTGATAGTAGTTCTCCCTTGAAAACAGCACTATTACTACTCCACACGTAATGATGTGGGTGGCCAGGAATACGCGCCATACAAACTCCAAGCTCAATCCGCGACGCTCGTTGACCTCCCCCTGCTTCCTCTTGCCAACAAAAGCCAAGACTCCAAGAAGAAGCGAGACGGCCACTCCGCTCGCTCACGACCACCACTACTACCACCACTCGATCCACCCATCTATCCAACATGGCTGACGTTGAAGACCGCAAGCCTGCGTACGTCGAGTCGTCCTTGTTTGCATACGTTGTGTGCTTGATGCGATTGCTACAACGCAGTGCACATCTTGTGCACACACCCATGAATGAGCTCGTACACTCGAGCGACAGTAGCACACACTCACACTCGTTTGTCTGTCTACGACCTCATTACCACAATGATGCAGTGACTTTGTCGAGGAAGGCCAGGAAGGCGCAATCCCGATCAACGAGGGCGACATTGAGACGAACTGGGACGAAGTCATCGAGTCGTTCGACGGCATGGACCTGCGCGAGGACCTGCTCCGCGGCATCTACGCGTACGGTTTCGAGAAGCCGTCGGCGATCCAGCAGCGCGCCGTGAAGCCGATCCTGCTTGGCCACGACTGCATTGCGCAGGCGCAGTCGGGTACCGGCAAGACCGCAACGTTCACGGTCTCGATCCTCCAGAAGATCGACGTGTCGCTCAAGGAGACGCAGGCGCTCATCCTCGCGCCAACGCGTGAGCTCGCGCAGCAGATCGTGAAGGTCATCGTCGCGATCGGTGACTACATGAGCGTGCAGGTGCACGCGTGCGTCGGCGGTACCGCTGTGCGTGACGACATCCGCACGCTGCAGCAGGGCGTGCACATTGTCGTCGGCACGCCGGGCCGTGTGGGCGACATGATCAACCGCCGCGCGCTGCGCACGGACGAAGTGAAGCTCTTTGTGCTCGACGAAGCCGATGAGATGCTCTCGCGCGGGTTCAAGGACCAGATCTACGAGGTCTTCCGGTTCCTCCCAGAGAAGGTGCAGGTCGCGCTGTTCTCGGCGACGATGCCGCTCGACGTGCTCGAGGTCACGCACCGCTTCATGCGCGAGCCGATCCGCATTCTCGTGAAGCGCGACGAGCTCACGCTTGAAGGTATCAAGCAGTTCTTCATCGCGATCGACCGCGAGGAATGGAAGTTCGACACGCTCTGCGACTTGTACGAGACCCTCACGATCACACAGGCCATCATCTACTGCAACACGCGCCGAAAGGTCGACTGGCTCACGGAGAAGATGCAGTCGAAGGACTTCACGGTCTCGGCCATGCACGGCGACATGGAGCAGCGCGAGCGTGACATCATCATGCGCGAGTTCCGTTCGGGCTCGTCGCGCGTGCTTATCACGACCGACTTGCTCGCGCGTGGCATTGACGTCCAGCAGGTCTCGCTCGTGATCAACTACGACCTCCCGACGAACCGCGAGAACTACATCCACCGCATCGGTCGCTCGGGCCGTTTCGGTCGCAAGGGTGTCGCGATCAACTTCCTCACGCAGAACGACGTGCGGTACCTGCGCGACATTGAGCAGTTCTACAACACGCAGATCGATGAGATGCCGATGAACGTGGCGGATCTTATTTAAGCGCGCGAGAACGAGCGTCAGGTCAGCAGCAGCAGTGTCCAGCTCTGCGCAGTAGTGACGCGTGTGTGTCTTGGAGCATCACAGAGAGACTGCGCATCACTGTGCAGTCTATTTGTGATGCTTGACATTGACACACAGTCAAGCGACTGCGCGAGCAGGCACAAACGTGAGTGAACGAACAAGAGACGTCGCAAGAGAGCGTGACGAGCGAGCGCGTGAGCGAACAGAAGTGAAAGAGAAAGAGAGAGTTGGGAAGAACACGTTGGCGTCATGCAGCGCTCGCAAGGAGCTGCGAGACGCTAGTGTGTCTTCTTGGTTGGTCGAATAAATTCATTTTTTGGGTCACCGGACGCTCAAGTGTGAGCTGCTTCTTTTGCTGCTACTGCTGCCTCATGCTGCTGTCTGTGAGCACTGGACATCGCAGCTGATGTGGAATCGCTCAGCGTTGCGCCGATGCGCTTAGCTTGCGGTCGAGTCGTTGACAGGACCTCGGATGAGGAGTCTTGCTCCAGCTGCTTGTGTTCGCAATCGCAGCAACATCAGCGCTACGTCTAGTCTCTATTCGCTGGTCTCGTCAAGCCCAAGACGTTGATCTGCGTCACTGGGGCAACGAGACTCAGCCACGCCAAGAGGTATGGCGCCTGCTGTTGCTGATGTGTATCTGCTGTTGCGTCGCTGCTTTGCTTGAGCAGCAGCTCCATTGCAGCAGTCGTCTCACACGGATGTAAGAACCAGAACGGCGTGCCGAGCACTGGATGCTCTTCCCTTGACACGAACGTCGAAGTTGCTCTGCTTCCTGGGAGCTGCAGCCCGCCCACGTGCGCATCCACTCGGAACGGACTGCCATCGAGTCTCGATGCACGAAAGTACAGCGCTGGCGTCTGGTAGATCACGTGGTACACGATGTGGAACTCGCACACGACAGTCTCGGTCTCTTTCACAATCGCGTCGCTCAGTGTTGCAGTTGAGATGGCGGCTTCGTCGCTCTATCGACACCCACACGCACACCATGGAGCATGAGTCTCACGATTGGATCACGTTTCATAAGCGTTCATGCACATGGACTGCTCTCTCACTGATTGCGAACGCACCTCGTGCTGTGCAAGCAGATCGTCAATGTCACCAACGGCATCATGAGGTACTGCGTCCTCGACGGTTGTGTCCTGTGCTGCGTTGCTGTTGTGTGTGGCCACGGACCACTCACGTACGTTTGCAGTCGACACGAGGAATGCATTGCCGACCAAGTGCTGCGTGACACAACACACCAGTGCTTCTGTCAGTGTGACGTTGTCCTGCTGAGAACGATAACGACATGATACACGTACCGGTCGGGCGCCGTGGCGCCATTGCCACTCGGCAGCCGAGTCGTCTGTGCGCGCAGCGCGATGCGAGAGCGCCACGAGCTGCTCGCACTCGACGCAGAACGCTTCGTACGTCAGCATGCTTGTCAAGTGTGCTCACTGGGTTATTTCATCGCTGGACAACTGTAACACACAATTTGGGCTCTCTGCACACTACTTTAGTATAAAAAGGATCAAACGCCCTACAATACACCAATGTACACACATTTCGGAACCTTGAAGTGATTCTTGCATGTGGTCCACCTTATTTTTCATTCACTAGCAACCTTCTCACAAGCGAACGCGAGCAAGAACGCGAAGAAGCTCGCCAAGCACAAGCATGCTCCTGCGCACAGAGACAGCGACTGCAGACGCGACATCAGCGCTCGCGCGGACGCTCGGGAGCGTGAGCCACCACACACTGCTCGTGTGGCTGCTGTACGCGAGCGTAGCGCTGGCGCTGCTCGCACTCAGCACCTTCCTCGTGCTCTACTTCCAGCCCAAGAACGCTGCAACATCGGGTCTCCCAGCGTTCGCAGCGACTTCGACAATCAGTGCTGCGCCGCTGCAGATCTCGTCCAAGTTTGTGAACGCGATCTGCATCCTCGCGCTCTACCTCTCGCTCCTCTGCCTCTTCACAGCGCCAGTTGACGTGTACTTGCTCGAGAATGCGCTTCCTGAAGTGCACGCAAGCGCGCAGGCGCTCAAAGTCCTCTACCAAGTCTACTTTGCTGTGCTCGCACTGTACTCGTTCGTCGGCGCGCCGCTCGTGTACAACTACGCAAAGCAGACCGAGATCGCGCACTTGACCATGCGCTTCTCGGCCAAGCAGCGCTTTGGCGCCGCTCTGAAGCGCACAGCGTGCTTCTTCCTCGGCTTCAGTCTCGTCATGCTCATGGCGATGATCGTGCTGCTCTGCGGCAAGCCCGTGAGCAGCGACATCGAGTGGCTCAAGCCACTACTCAAGATCTCGTCCGACTTGGAGATACTCCTGCGCCTGCTCATTGGCATCCTCGTGCTCTTTGGGCTCTACCTCTGGGTCTTTGTCGCGAGCCGCGGCATCGCTAGCGTCCCGCTCGTGGGCTTGCTCATGGAGGACCACGGCAACGATGAGAACCGCACGACGTTCCAGGACCTGCTGCACGAGAACGCGCTCGAGACGCAGGCGACGGCGCAGACGAAAGAGACGATCTTGCGGCGCTACGCGACGGCGCAGCAGCTCAGCGCTGCCGACAAAGACCGGCTCGAGCAGCTCAAGCTCCGCGAGCAGATCCTCGCAGACCGCCGCAGCGTCTTGGACGCGAACCTGAAGCAGTTCACGCTCGGGACGCGGCTGTCGTGCTGGAAGATCCCGATCGGCGTGCTGCTGCTGCTGCTGTCGCTCCTGCTGCTCGTGTCGCTGCTCATCACGAGCCTCGACAAGCTCCTGCACTCGAGCTACGCAAAGGGCTTTCTGCTCAACGCGCCGGCGTTCCCGAACCCAATCGACGCGCTGCTCGTGCTCGCGTCGCGCGTCTTCCCGCTCGACTACGTGCTCTTTGGCGTGCTCTTCCTCTACTTTTTCCTCGTTGCCTTCGTCGTGCTCACGCGCCACGGCCTGCGCTTCCTCTGCTTCCGCATGGACCGCCTTCAGCCGCGGCTAACGTCGTCGTCGACCATGACCGTCGTGTCGCTCGTGATGATCTACATGGCGATGGTCGCGCTCTTCAGCGTCCTCACGCTCGCGCCGCAGTACGCGACGTTTGGGCACCAGGCGTACGTCGACGCTGCGAGCGGACTCGTGAAGCCCTGTACGTTGGCTGAAGCGGCCAAGAGCGAAGCCGACGCGCATGCGACTGGAACGCTCCAGCAGCACTGCCGCATGACGCAGCTCGCGCACTTTTACAACACGCTCGCAGTGAACGTCCCGCTCTTTGGCTCGGCGTTCTTTGTCGGGCAGCTCCTCTTTGTCTTTGCGTACTTCCCGTGGGTCGCGCACGCGTACTCGATGGCGCGCGCCCTGCCCGATGTTGACCCGAAGCGCGAGCGGCTCTTGAGCAACTACTGAGCGCGACACATTAATACAAGGATACGAGTGCCGCGAATAAAGGAAATTCAGTATGAAGGAATGCCACTCACACTCCCACGCCACACGTGAGCTGTGGGGAGAGACTCTCTAATGCTAATCACTTTCGTGCGCTCGTGCTGCTCGTGGACGACGCTGCCGACGCAGTCGACGCGTGCGTTGCGTCAAACGAACTCGTGCGCTCGTGCGCGGCGCTGCCGCCAAACAGCCCTTTGCCAAAGCCAAACATCGTGCGGAAGCCGCTCGCGCCAGCAGGACTCGGGGCGTCACTGAACGACGCTTTGCGGTCCGGCGACGCCGCGCTGTAGACAATGCCGCTGCCAATGGAATTGCTCGCGTCGCAGCCCTGGAGGAAGTGGTCGTACGCGGCTTCGCGCGCTTGCAGGAGCTCGTCCGTGCGCTTCTGCGTCGCGTCGACGCGGCTGAGCACTTCTTCAAACACTTGCTTCGCCGCGACGTACTCGCGCTGGAGCGCGCTGAGGTCGTCTTTGATCGCCACGAGCTCCTGCTCGTTCGCTTGGATCGCCTGGAGCGCGCTCGACTTCACGTCGATCTTCATGCACTTGATCGAGTACTTGACAGCCGAGAGCCAGTTGTCGCCGTAGACGCAGAAGAGGTGCTCGCCTTTCTCGAGCGGGATCGTGCGCTTGACCTCGAACGTCGAGAGCTTGCTAAAGAGCTCGGGCAAGTCCGAGTCGCTCGACGCCATGTGCGGCGGCCACACGTCGTTCAGGTCCATGAGCTCGACGTCGCTCGAGATGTACATGTCTGCCGCTGTGCACTTGGCTTTCTTCACGCTCTCCTGCACCATGCGCACCGCGCCATGTGCGTCAAACAGCACGAGCTTGAACTTGCTCTTTGTCGCGGACCGGCACATGAACACGAGCGACTCGCGCTCTTTCTCGACGGCGATGCGGTAGAAGTGCGCGTCCTGCTTGTCCACGCGCGCGTGCTTCTCTTTGCCAAAGTACAGCTGCGTCACCGGCACTTTGTTCGCTGCGTTGTTGCGCTCGTCGCACAAGTCGCGCGCGGCCGAGAGCACAGTCTGCGAGATCTGCGTCGGGATTGGCATGCCGATCTTCGTGAACAGCGCGCCGACGACGCGGCCAAAGCCGCCCATGGACTCGACGTCCACGGACTCGAACTCGGCGTCTTTCCCAGCATCACCGGCGACGTCGTACTGTCGCCGCTTGTTTGGGTCGCTCAGCACAGCGTACGCAGTCGAGACTTGTTTGAACTTGTCGGCAGCTTCGTCGCTCCCAGCGTTGCGGTCCGGGTGGTACTTGAGCGCGAGCTTGCGGTACGAGGTCTTGATCTCGAGCTCGCTCGCGCTCTTCGAGACGCCGAGCACCTCGTAGTAGTTCACGCTCGGCGCCGGCGCAGCAGGCACGGGCTCGCTCATGCTGCTTGCTCAATCTGCGCGCGTGATGACGAGGGGGAGAATGGCTGCGATGGCAACGAGAAGAGTGCGCATACACTTTCCAAGTCAGAAAGCTCTATGCTGTGAGTGCGTGTGGGAGAGATCGACACTTGACTAGCATTTTGGTCGTCTATGTCGAATCTTGAGTTGCATCATAATTTCTGTTTTGACCCTTTAGCTAAAATATTTTACGATTCTGCACTTGTACACTTTACCCATTTGCTCGCATTCGCATTCAGCGACTTGCTGCGCGAGGCGAACAGCACCACCACAACCTTGCATCGCGACGACAGACTGACGAAGCGACCATGGCGTCTCCGTGGCAGGTGTGAATGCACGCAACACATCCATTGACTCGCTAGAGTTGCTCACACTCATGTCTTGCGTTGTGCTGCAGCAATACCAAGTGGCGCTGCAGAAGAACCCTGTGCGGTACGCTACTCGCTCACTCGATCTCACTTCATTCTGCAAGCTGCTGCTCTCTACGAGCGAACGCACTGCGAGACACAACCACTGCGACGCAAGACTGACACGTTTGGATGCAGCACGAAGGCGCTGACGTCGGCGACAGTCGCAATGCTCGGCGAAGTGCTTGGTACGCTTGGAGCGTCGTCTGCTCGGCGTCTCTTTCCTCTTGCCATCACATACTCACTCAATCCTTTTGTCTTCTCGCTGCTGCTGTAGGACACTACTTGAAGCACAAGACGCTGCGTGTGCGTGTGCAGTTGTCTACAAGCGACGCAGTGTGCGATCTGGTGCTGACGACTCGCTCTGCTGCGCTTGCTTAGGGACTCTCGCTGCGTCAAATGCTCGCGTTCTTCACGTTCGGGTGCGTTTGTATGTGATTTGTACGAAGAGCAGAAGCACCGACACTATGGATACGACTGACATCTGTGTCTGCAGTGGAGTCGTGACGGGTCCGCTGCTGCACTACTGGTACGGACTGCTCGAGACCCAGCGGTTCACAAAGACCAAGCTGGTGCGTGCCACTCGCACGATGTCCTTCGTCACACAGTGTCGTTCGTACACTTGGCTCATGCGTGCATTGATGCGATGAGCAGACGCCAAACCAGAAGCTCTTGCTCGACCGACTCGTCTACACGCCGCCGTTCACGGCGCTCACGATCTTCTCAGTACGCACTCGATTCCCACTGTGTTGACTCGGTTCGTACTGTCGCCGACCTTGACTCACCCGTACCCACTATGTATTTGGGCGCAGCTCGGTGTGATGCGCGGCTTGAGCGTCGAAGCGTCGAAGGAGAACCTGCGCCGCGTGTACGTTGGCGCGCTGCTCATGAACTGGCGCGTCTGGACCGTCACGCAGTGGCTGTCGTTCCACTACGTCCCGCCGCAGCTCCGCGTGCTCTGGGGTGCGTCTCTGGCGATGGCTACGAGTTTCTGCGTCGATGTGTAGGACCTCACACTCATGCGCTACGATTCCGATCACACACAGGCAATGCGGTCGCGCTCTGGTGGAACTCGTACCTGTCGCTCACGCAGAACTAGTTCATATCAGTCGAACTCAAGTCCAAGTACTGTGAGAGACCTTAGTCATGTGGAGGCACGCACTCTTGGACCCCTTACAGCTTGCCCATGCGCTCTCACACGTTCGTAATGATCAATCGAGTCGCTTGTTCACCCTGTCGATCCATCTTGTCCACTGGAGGTAGCTGAGACAGGTCACATCTCGTTCGGATACCCATAGAACTTGGCCTTGCGCTTGCTCCTGGCGACTGGTGTTACTGCTTGCGAGCGCGTGACGCTCGACTTCCACATGAGCGTTCTCGTGGCGTTCACGTGACCTACGCAGGAGCGCGGAGAAGTAGCCATGTGCCCTCTCGCAGACGCACTACCTTCACTCAGAGAACGCTCGTTTTCACTGTTTCACTATGAGCGATTATCAGTGACAGATTTAGGAAACCCTCTGTATCTACAGAATTCGAATTGACTCGGTTCATTTTATAATATAATTCATATGCATAATAGACAGGAGCCCTTTAGAATCTGCATATGTGAAGGAACCACACCACGTGCATGCGAGTGGAGCCGCATTGCTCCGCGACCACAACTCAAGCAGCAGACGAAAGAACGAAGGAAGGTCGGTCGTCGACGACAGGAGCAGATTTCGAGCGCGTGTCGCGGACCTGCTCAGCACAAGCACCACCCACGACCATCAAGCGCACTTTTCAACTCGCGACGTCGTGCTCCATTCTAACACGATGCAGATGCGCGCGCAGCCGCAGTCCGTGCCGTCGCTCACGGCGCTCTGCGTCACAAAGCTCGCGCGCGGCGCGCCTCCACGCGCTCTCACGATCGTGCTCCGGTGCGTCTTGTCGCTTGCTTGGAACAAACAGCTCTGTGTGTAGCGATCTCACACTATGTGACTGATTGTATGACGCATGACACAGTCGCTTGCCAGAGGAGCTCGTGATGAGCGTGCTCGCAGGCATGATCGCGTCCAACACGCTCACAGACGACCGTCTCGCGACGTTCTTCGTCGTCACGCGCCGCGTGCTCAAGCTCGAAGGCTGCTCAGCGATCCGCAACTCGATCTTGCGCCAGATCCCGTCGCGCTGCCCGCAGCTGGTACGCATCGCTACTATTGCTACTGTCTCGTGCGCTAGAGGCTCAGCCACTGACGTCGACTGCTCTCTCTCTCTGTGACAGCGCTGCTTGGACCTGACAAACTGCTCGCAAGTGACCAACTCGGTCGTGCGCTCTGTGCTCCAGGGCTGCGCGCACCTGCAGACGCTGCGTCTCGACGGCTGCCGCCACATCACCGATGCTGCGTTCCAGCCCGAGCTGTTCCCACTGCGCGCTGCGACGTCGCTCCAAGTCGTGAGTCTCGCGCGGTGCTCGCAGCTCACGGACGAGCTCGTGCTTTTGCTCGCGCGCTCGTTCCGGTCGCTCACAGACGTGAACTTTGCCAAGTGCAAGAAGATCGAGAGCAGCGCGATCCGCGCGCTCGTGCGCTCGAACCCGCGGATCCAGCGCCTGAACCTGTCGTTCATGGACATCACCGACGCGGCGTTTACAGCATTGGACCAGCACGAGCTAGCGGACCCGCACGAGCCAGCAAGTAGTCGCTGCGCTGTCGGCTCGTCGCTCCGAATGATCGACTTGACGCACTGCAAGATCACGGACGCGACGCTCTTTGCGCTCGCGAAGCACTGCCGTCGCCTCGAAGACGTGAAGCTCGCCAGCTGCTGCGAGATCACGGACGTCGGCGTCGAAGCGCTGCTGCGCGCGTGTCCGTACTTGCGCGAACTCGACTTGCGCAACTGCCCGCTGGTCATGGACCGCGGCGTTGCAGCGGTCGGACTGCACGGGAAGCGGCTCCAGCGCCTGAACCTTTCATGGTGCATGAACATCACAGACAAGTGCATTGGCGACCTCGCGCGCGGCTGCGAGCAACTGGAAGAGCTGCTGCTCGTGTGGTGCACGCAGCTCACGGATGCAGCACTCGACGCGTTCATCACAGAAGCGCAGAGCCACTGCATCGCGATCAACGTGAGCGGCTGCAAGCGCATCAGCAAAGACAAAGTCGACGAAGCGCGGCGCGCAGGACTGCAGCTCGCATAACACGACACCAAGTGAGCCAAACGTGTGTGAGTGTACATGGACAAATGGATGAAGGACGCAAGCGATAGACCAGCAGAAGCTCCATCAAAGGACCAAGGAGTCACTACTAACAAACAATATCCTAACTTATTGACTTTCTGTCGCTTGTAACAACATCGCGTGGCTACTTGAACTCGACTGTGATGACAACGTGGCCAGACCAGTAGTAGTACGCAAGCGTCGCGAGCAGCACGAGCCAGAACCACGCGAGCACGTGCGCGTGGTACACAACGAGCACCACGAGCACGACTGCGAAGATCTTGAGCTGCGCGCGCGTAACGTCGTCGAGCGACAAGATGTACGTGAGCACGACGTCCGGGACAGCAGCGACGACGCGGTAGAGTGAGCAGAAGAGCAGCGCAGCGAGGAGCAGGAGCGCGAGACCGCGGAGGTTGCGGCTGACGACCCGCACTGCTTCGTACGTGGACCAGACTTCGTGGCACCAGTCGATGGCTTCGTGCGACGCTGAGCGAACGTAGTGGCTCCCGTCGCGGAGACTGTGGCCAATGCGCTCGCTCAGCACGAGCGCCTGCTCGCGTCCTGACTCTAAGACCAGCGCTGCGTCCGCTGACGTCGCAGACAGGAGCGCAGAGAGCGCGTGGGCAGTCTCTGCCAACGGCTCCGACACTGAGCGCGAGTACGCACGCGCAGTCCCTCGCACACGCGCTGCAGCAGCTGTGAACGCGACTGGGACCTGCGGGCGTCGACCGAGGCGCAGTTCGTACACGATCTGCTCCATCGCAGTCGCCATCTCGAGTACGATCTCGTGAAAACTGCTGCTGCTCGCGACAGCGCTGCCTGGATCGTCCGGAACTGAAGTCAGCGTCTTTGGTTCAGTCGACTCTGCTGTCGGACTCGGAGCATCGAAAGTCGATAGACATTGGTCGAGAGCGTCTGCGTCCAGAACCGAGGTCGCTGAACTCTGCTGAGCGTTCGTGACTGCGACTGTCGTCTCTTCCGTCTCTGGGCTGCTTACAGTCTCGATAGGTTCGACTGACTCGGTGGTCGCTAGCACCGCAGCGTCCGTGCTCTCGTCTGCTGCTTCCAGCTCGCTGACGACCTCGACACTGTCGCCTGCATCGACATCTTCGCTCTCACTGACGCTTGTCTTAGTACTGAGCGGCTCGGCTGGTGCGTCTTGTTCGCAACTCGCAGCGTCTTCTTCTTGAACCAGCGACTCGATGCCACTCGCGACGGTGTCATCAGACGCCACGAGTGCGTCGTACGAGCCTTCGTCCAGCACAACAGACTGCGCTTCGTCACTCGCCAGTCGCTCGTCACTGTGAGTTGAGAGCGACTCAACTGCGTCTGACGCCTCGTCGTCGACAAGGTCCACAGTGTCGACGCGCTCGTCCGCTTCACTCTCACTGCGTACACTGGCGTCTTCGTCCAGTGGTGCGTCTGGGTAGATCACTGCGCGTATCTGCACGAGCGCTGCGCCAAAGCCACTGGCAGCGCTGTTTGCGTCCAGCTCGATGACAGCAGCAGCGTCGCTGCTGCTCCGCTCTTCTTCGGCGTCGACTGGAGCAGTGGATGAGGACTCAGCAGCAGACGCATCGTCATGACGGATTCCTTCGTCTTCACTCACTGCAGCGTCGAGTGCGGCGATGAAGCTTTCAATCGACTGCGCATCCCCTTCTGCGTTAGTTGGCGATGGGCTCTCCTTGTTTGGCTCATTGATCACGACCACAGCGTCTGGCGCCACTACTGCAGCGGAGGCGGCTTCAGTGCTCACGACAGCCGATTGAGTCAAGCGAATCGTGACGCGACGAACGCTCAGATCACTTGTCGGTTCTTCATTCGCTGGTGCAGGCGGCAGGTCATCGTGCTCTGGCGTCTCAATCGATGCTAGCGCTTCTTCCTCCACTGTCACGTCAGTAGCACTGTCCTCTGCTTCCGCTTCTGCTTCGTTCTCGTACTCGTCAACGTCGTCATCGTCGTCGTCTAGCAGTGCGTCACTATCGTACGAGCTCAGCAGTCGAGCTGCTTCTTGCTGCGCTGCAGCAAACGTAAACGCAACAGAGTCGTCGTCGTCTGCGTCGTCGTCTGCATCAAACGTTGGCGTGTGGTCATTGCTTGTGAGTGGCGTCTTGTGCGCGTCTCTCTCTATTGTTGCTGTTGCTACAGACACAGCAGAAGACACGGAGAGCTCGTGCACAAGCACTTGCGACGTCTCTTGCGGCGCACGAGCGTGTACGAATGCAGTGCACGCTGCAAGTGCGACGACCGCGAGCCGTCTCCTGCGCATGCCTCGTGCTATCGTTGATGTCGTTTTTGTGTGAGCGTCGATTCGGACACAAAAGCGATACGCATGGTACACGTCACATTCATATTCGTACTTATACGAAGACATCCAAAGCTCTGCGTTGAACACGTAGGCAGTCGAGACACCAGCAGTAGCAGCAGCATGGGCTCGTGGCGGCGCTTCGACATCAACGCCAAGGGCGTGGAGGGCATCCAGGAGCGCACGATCGGCGGCGGGCTCGTCACGCTCATCAGCTGTCTCTGCGTCTTCTTTCTGCTCGTGTCCGAGTTCTCGGTCTGGTGGACAGTCGACGTGGCGCACCGCATGCACGTCGACACGGATCCGGTGCGTGCTCTTGCGTGTGTCTGTGTCTGTTGCTGTTGCTATTCTCTGTCTATCAGCTGCTTGCATACATACGCTGCAGTATGTTCACATGCGCTGCCTATGCTCTTAACTGCGTGGGACGCCAGCAAGACTTCCCAATCACAGCCGAAGTCGACATCTCGTTCCTCCATGAAAAGTGCAGCGGTGCGTCCATTCCGTCTCTTGCATCCATTGCGCATTGCATGATCGGGAGCTCACGACTGCGTCTCTCGATGTCTATGGCGTGGTCGCTAGACGTGGCAATCGACGTGAGCGACTCGAAGGGCGTGAAGGACATCTTGATCAAAGAGGACATCAAAGAGGAGCCGTTCGGGGACGAAGGCTGCCGTCTCTACGGCTCCGTGACGGTCCAGAAGGTCGCGGGCGACATCATGTTTGCGCACGAGGGCGCCGTGAACATCTTCTCGTTCTACGAGTTCCTCAACTTCAACGCCTCGCACGTCGTCCACAGCCTCCGGTTCGGCCCGCAGATCCCGCACATGGAGACGCCGCTCATCGACGTGAGCAAGACGATCACGACCAACTGTACGTCTTCATGTGGCAGGAGCCTCTGCCTGATGCCTCGCTAGACTCATAGACCGAGAGACTGACGAGTGGATGGCTGGCTGAACGACTGGCAGTGGCGACGTACAAGTACTTTGTCAACATCGTCCCGACCAAGTACATCTACCTGAACGGCGACGAAGTCACGACGTTCCAGTACTCGGTCACGGAGCACGAGAGCAAGGTGCGCTAGCCTGCTCCTCCTCCTACTGAGACTGCCAGCAGAGCGACTGATCCACCACGTGTGTCTCTGTGGCTCTGTAGTCGCGCGACCAGGGACAGATCAGCTTCCCAGGCGTGATCTTCTCGTACGAGTTCTCGCCCATTGCGGTCGAGTACATCGAAGCAAAGCCGTCGTTCCTCCACTTCCTCACGAGCACGAGCGCCATCGTCGGCGGCGTCTTTGCTGTCGCGCGCATGATCGACAGTGCGATCTACAGCGTCTCGAAGAAAGCCGACTAGCTCTGCGTCTCGTTGTATGTACAGCCATGGGACTAGGACACGCGTCGATCAATGGAGAGAGAGAGAGAGAGAGAGAGCATCTACAGTCCAGTCCTCGATGACTCTTGTCTGTCATTTGTATGGTACATGAGCGTCGTTCGTACGAGGCACGCGTAGCTAGTTCAGACAAGACTGTCGAGTGGCTCTGGCACGAGCCGCTCGTTCTCGTCCTCAGCGTCCTCTGCGCCAGTCGATAGACTGCTGCTACTACTGCTCGTGACGAGATCGTCGTGAAGCATCGCAACGAGCGCCATCGCTGCGTTGCTCGGCAGCGCAGCGACGACCTCTGCGACGTCGCGCATGATCTCGTCTGCGAGGTTGCGCTTCTGCGTCGGCGAGTCGAACGCAATGGCCACGAACGCCGCTGCGGTCTTCTCGACCACGCGCACGACGGCGTCGAGCGAGAGCATGCCGATCGTATAGAGCTGGAAGCTCGCGCCGATGTACGTGCGGAAGAGCGTGATGCCGTGCTGGTCGCACTCGCGCCAGCGGTACGACGTGCCTTTCGCCAGTGCGCGAGGCTTGACAATCATCGTCGGTCCTGAGATCGTGTGGTTCCGGATCACGTCGTGGATGAGCACAGCGGCGACTGCGTACAGCGGCGGGTGCTGCAGCAGCGTCTTGCCCAAGTCGATGTCGCCCTGGCCGTTGTCGCCCACAAAGATGAACTGATGCTCGGAGAAGAGGCGCTTGAAGCGCGTGAAGTTCTGCTCAAGAGAGGAGCGCACAAGATCAAAGAGTCAGTGATACAGCAAGAAGAGAGAGTCGTCACAAGAACAAAGGGACGCGAGACAAACCTTGAGTTTCCCAGCGGCGATGCGGCGTGAGCCCATGACGTTAGCGAGTCGACCCATGAGCACTAGAGACATACAGAGAGATGCGTACAGACGTCAGTGCCTTCGACCAACGCGCGCCACGCCTGCAGATCTTCTGGACGTACAAGTGAAGTTGGCAAACCCGCAGGCGCGCAGCTCGCGCGTCGAGCGCTTGCGCAGGATCTCGGGGCGCGCTGTGAGGAACGTGATGCGCTGGTGCTTCGTGAGGCGTCCCGCGCGCTTGCGCTGCGCTTCGTCCGAGTCGACGGTGTTGCTGTCTGAGTCGTCGTCCTCGCCATTGCCATTCTCTGGCTGATCGCTGGCGCTTGCGAGATCGGCGTCTGTGAGCGTGAGGCGCTGCACTTCGTACACAAACTGGTGCACGCCTGGGTACACCGTCAGCTCGGGGTACCGCGTGTCAAAGAGCACGGACAGCAGCGTGTCGTCGATGTCGCTGCACCACGTCGCCCATACACCAGCAGCAGCCTCAGTGAATGAGTGCGTATTGGCCAGTCAGTCTCTCTATCAGAACAAGCGCAGGACGCACCAGACGAGCTTGATCGGGGCCTTGAAGCCACTCGAGCGCTGCACTGCGGCCGCCTGCGCCTCAAAGTGCGCGAGGATCGTGTCGCGCACGCGCGCTGAGCGGATGCGGTGGTACACGAGTCGGAAGAGCGAGACCTGGTGCTCGACTTCGTTCTTGAGCGCGAGGCACGCGAGCGCAGTCTTTGCGCCAAAGCACTGCGCGATGCACTGCGCGACGTCGTCGTGCGCTGCGAACGGCTGGAGCGACGCGATGATCGTCGCGAGCACGCGCGCACTGAGCGCCGAGAGCTCGAGCTTCGAGACACAAAAGTGCGCAAAGTGCTGCGCCTTCGTCTCCGAGTTGAGCAAGCAGTGCATGCTCAGGACCTGGATGAGCGCCTCGACTTCGCCTGGCGACGCGCACTCGGCGAGCTCCGCGATCGTGTCGGTGTAGAGCGGTACTTTGCCAGTGAAGCGGATGCCTGCGACGTGAGTGGTGTAGAGCAAAGCAGTCAGTGTGAGATGTGTAGTTAGGCATCAGTGGGCAGTTCATAGGCACACACACGTACGTGCTTTGCGTCCATTGGCGAGCAGCGCCTCTTTCTCAGCGCCAGACGTAGCCGAGAGCGGCGGCAAGTGCAGACGCGGCATCTTGAACGTCGAGCGCAGCAGCCGCAGCGGATCGAGGCCATGGCAGAGCAGCACAACGCAGAGCGCAGCGACGAACCCGACGAGCACGAACAGCAGCAGCAGGAGCTCCATTGCAACGGCGTTGTTGTAGGTGTGGCAGTCAGCTGGAGCGAGCGCGAGATGGCAGGGAGACGCGAGCGCCACCGAGCGCTGCAGTCGTATCACGCAAACACGAGAGGTGGTAGGCGAGTGGTGCTGCGAGGCACGCGGCGGTGGTGGTGCGACCGTAGCGAGTCGAAGCAGAGCTGCTCGAGTTGTGCTCCTCTGCCTCGAACGTCGTTGTCAACTGGAGAAATCCCACCAATCACTCTGAGTAGAACCTTTTGGCTCAGTAATTAGAACGAAAGAATCCAATTCGACTTTTAAATACCAGTATGTATCAGAATATTCTAACTCTTGAAGCGAGTCACCACTCGAACATATCATGGCGAACCGAGTAGTCACGACTCGCGGCTGCGAGCACGTACGTCACGCAGTGGGCGTCGTCAGCCACTGCCGCTGACACTGACGCTGTTGTTGTTGCTGCTGCTGTTCGCGGCGACCACGCAAGGCGCGTGACTGTCGCAGACGGCGAGAGCACTGCGTCGATGTCAGTCAGGCGCGTGGTCTCGAGCGCGCCGTCGGCGGCGACTGCGACGCGCACGACCTGGATCGCGCCGCTCTCCAAGCCAATCGCCAGGACGTACGCGCCGTAGCGCAGCACCACAGGCGCAAACGCGACCGCTGTGGCCGCACTCTCAAACAGCGTCGGCGTGCCAGCTGCGCGCCAGGTCGACGACGTCCCAGCTGTGCGGCCCCACACCTGGACGCTCTGGTCGCGCGACGCCGTGGCGAA
>JAASFL010000412.1:0-19998 GCA_023333735.1 Globisporangium takayamanum
CCTCCATCTTCGCAACACCGCCACTCACGTTGGGCCAGAGACCAACAACCATGTAGTCTAGACAACGTAGTAATGCTGGGTAGTTCCCTCTGGCAGGAGAGAAGTCCAGCCTAAGCAACAAGTTAGGCTCTTTGACCCCCCCGGTGTGCACTGCCTCGTCCGGGTTGTGGATATGCGGATTTTGGGCATTGCGAGTGCTAATATGCATTTGATAGTGTGTTCGTATGCGCACGTATCAAATTATTCGGATATATAGCGAGCGTTCCGCTCGGCTTCAAGACGTTGATGATGTGTGTGGCTGTGTTCTCGTTCATCCGATCGGCAGCAGCACCTCTGTCCACTGGTCTGTGTTGGTCTTGCTGCTGCTGGATCCTGGACAGAGCCTCGATGTCGCTGGCGAGTTCGCGCTGAGCATGCTGCTGCCGCCACATGGTGCCACGACAACACTCACCAGTCGATCGAGGGATGACTGCCCACCTGGTTCGTTCGTGATTGCCACATGACAAGCGAGCTTGGGAGCTTGCCATCGTGTTCAGTTGCAGTGCGAGGCTCTCGAGAGCGACTCGAGAGCGACTCGGGAGCGATACACCTGTACCTCTGGTGGTGGTGCACATTCGCCCGCAGCCTGGCTGCTTGCCTCCTTGACTGCTTGACTACTCGGCAGCGCGTCGCTGACCAGCGCGGCCGAAAGAAGCCTCGGTGTCTGCCACTCTCTGAGCGCTGTCCATCGCGATGGCGCTACCTGCGCGATTTCAAGCACTCGATGAGCTCTGAGCACTCGCGACAAGCGCCAATGCGAGCGCTCGAAGCGCATTGACCAACGCCGCGTGCGTGGTCTTTACGTCGCGCCGAGGAACGCCATCGAATGCAGTCCATGGTGGAGGCATCCGAACAGCAAAGCTCCTCCATAGTTCGCCACTTCCATCGGGGAAGTGCGCGCGCTGGCCCCAACTCGTCCGCGTCGCCGCCTCCATTCGAGGCAGTGCCTGATAACAAGCGCTGGTTGCCAGTCGAGCGAGTCGAGGTTCCACTATTTCGTTCATCACGCACTCACTAAGCATGTGGACGCGCGTAATGCGAGAGGAGGCACAGCGCCAGGGCAGCGACGTCTCTCGCATCTCCTTCCCCTTACGCACTCACCGGCTCACCTGCTATCGATCGATCGATCCCTACTGACCAAGCAAGCAAGTCGCTACATCCCGGTCATTCCACAATCTGCGCTCTCTCGCCCACACCGCGCACATCAGTCCCTATCTCTCACACACCACACTCAAAGCGCGAGCGCCACCATGCCGAGGCGAACGATGCACGAGCTCCAGAGCACATCAAGAGCAGCAGGAGCAATGACGCCGCGCGCAGCAAAGCTCTCATCTGCGTCTGCGAGGAACCCGTTCAGCGTCGCTCACGAAGAAGACGAGCTCGAGCAGCTCTCATTGTCTGTGTCACCTGCACTGAACAACAAGCTGCGGTCGGCGAGCTGCACGAGTCGCTACCGCAGCCACAGCATGAGTCCGCTCGGCTGGCTCGGTCCGACGTCGCCGGCGTCGACGCACAGCAGTAGTCCGCGCTCAAGCACGACGCACACAAGCGAGCCGCGCAATGCAGACGACGAGATCGTCACGAGTCTTGCGCAGTCGGCGCTGCACCAGGTCAAGTCCGTCGCGCTCACGGCGTTCCTGAACGGGACGTGGAAAGAGTGCAAAGCGACGGCGAACGAGCTCACGTACGAGCAGAAGACGTCGAGCGAGTTCCGGATCATCACCAAGTCGCTCGTGCCGTGCACGGCGGACGAGATCGCGAGCGTGCTCTCGAGCGCCGACTCGGACCAGTTCAACGCCAGTATGCTGGAGCTCTTTGGCGCGCAGTACGCCTATGGCGTCACGCTGCGGACAGTGCCAACGACCGAGCCAACGTCGCACCTGTCGCTCAAGTCGATCTCGTTCGCAAGCGCGAACCCGCTGTCGAGCGCCAAGCGCACGATCAAGTTCGTCGACTACGTCGAGCGCGACAGTGAGCAGCGCACTGTGAGTCGCGTCGTCCAGACGCTCTCGCGCACGAGCGACCTCGACAGTTGCGACCGCCAGCGCGTCGTCGGGGACGCTCTGCTCGGCTACATCCTCCAGGAAGACCCCGAGACGAAGCGCACGATGATCTTCTTCTACGCCACGCACACGACGAAAGGCGCGAAGCCGCTGCGGAGCGACACGGTCCAGCGCTTTCGCCGCATGGCACAAGTGACGACCAAGTGGGTCGCGATCGCAACGCGTCGGCGTCTCGGGGGCCACATGATCCTCGACCGCGCGTGCGACGTTGCGCCAAACGCACAGCCGCACAGCTGCAACGTGTGCTCACAGACGATCGGCAGCGCGTTGTTGGTGCAGCGCAAGAAGCACTTTTGCAGTCTCTGCGGTCACTTTGTGTGCGGGAGTTGCTCGCGCGCCAAGGACGTCGAAGAGCGCATCGGGATGATCGACAAGCTCCGCGTGTGCACGGACTGCAGTGCGCGCGCGCTCAAGCAGGCGTTCGAGCGCGAGTCGCTGCGGTGGCAAGAGCAGCAGATGGCCGAAGAGCTCGCTGCGATGTGCGAGGACGTCCCAGTGCTCGCACGAGCGAGTGAAGGCGAATACGACAACGACAACGACGAGACGGATCTCGACAGCGGACGTCCTCGCTACCGTCAGTACTTCATCGTGTAGAAAGCGATCCGCCCAGTAACAGCTCTGATGACTGCTAATCCACCACTAACTTATTGCCCTTCGATCCTTCTTGACCGTTCTTCGAGCTCTTGCGCTCCGATGTGTGTGCATGTGCAATGAGTGCTCGGAGCGGAGCGAGGTGGCGGCACACACTGCGGTTGGCATTACGTCTGCTTGCTCGAGTGTTCGCGCTCGCGAGGGTGGCTTCACTTGTGCTGGACTGCGGTTGGTTGTTTGACAGACTGCTGCTACCGAGCACTTTTATCTGAAGTGTCGACCGAGAAGTTCAGCACTATAGTCAAACCAAGTGTACATGATGGAAAGCCAGAACTGGCCGTGACGAATATGTCTTGTTTTCGCACAAATCCAGCAAGTGAGCGGGAGCAGGAAGCAGACACTTCCAACTCATTTGCTCAAGTCCCACTCGGTTCGTTCGGGCCGAGCATGTCGCCAGACGCACTACTTGCGCTGTGGTTATACCGAGCTTGGTTGACGAGGTGTGCGCTTAGTTTCAACGCGGCGATCGACAACACGCGCGCGCTGGACTGAGTCAGTTGAGCGGCAGCGCGGGTTCAGAGCAGCCAGGCTCGCGCTCGTGGCCGATTCGAGCGCGCATCGCCCTTGCATTCCGCTCAAGTCGAGCGCCACGTCTGCAGTCGTCCTCCAGCGTGTATCCGCACGCGCTCAATCGCTCTCACTTTCCAATTGACGCGCGCGCGCTGCCGCAGCTCCATCGAGTCGAGTCCAATCGCCAGCATGCCGACAAACACGATGCTCTACTCACCCATGGCCATGCGCAACCCGTTCGTGTGCGTCCAGGACGACAGCGACGGCAAGGCCACACCACATCAGCAGCACCACCACCACGCGAGTCGCTTCTCAACCGCAACGTCGCCGACGTCGTCGCTTGCGAGCTCGTTTGGCGTCGACGCTTCCCGCTTCTTCCACGCAGCTGACGACGAAGACGTTGCGCGCACAGCAGTCGACGACGAGGTCCTCGGAAGCATCGCGCGCTCAGCGATGCACCGCGTGCTCGCGGCGGCGACCTCGAGTTCGTTCGCATCCGGCGAGTGGAAACAGCGCAAGCGCGGCGTGCACGAAGCCGTGTACGAGCAGCGCTCGGCGCAGGCGTTCAGCGTCATTGCGCGCTCGACGGTGCCGTGCACGATCGACGAGATCTCGCGCGTGTTCTCGAGCGAAGACACGGACCAGCTCAACGCCAGCATGATCGAGGTCCTCGGCGACCAGTTTGGCTACGCAGTCAACGTCCGGTCGGTGCCAACAGAGCGCACGAGCACGTTGTACGCCGACCTGTCGGTCAAGTTCCTCTCGTTCGGACGCAACCGTCTGCTGCCGTCGCGCAGCAAGCGCCACGTGATCACGAAGCGCAGCGTCACGCTGCTCGACTACGTCGAGACGAACGTTGCGCGTGGCACGGCGTGTCGCGTGCTCCAGTCGATTCACAGTAGTCAGGACCTCGTGACGCCTGCAGGCGAACGGCGGCCAGGGATCGTCGGCGACGCGCTCGCAGGCTACGTGCTCCGCGAAGACCCGGTGACGAAGCACACAGTCGTGTTCTTCTTTGGGACGCACGAGGTGACGGACAGCTGCAAGCTGCGGCAGTCGACGGTCCAGACGCTGCGCAAGATGACGCGCGTGACTGACAAGTGGGTCAACATCGTGCGGCGACGGCGGCTCGGCGCGATGCGCTTGCTGCAAGGACCGCGGTCGCTCTCGCTCTCGTCGTCGTCGACGCTCCGGTCGTTTGCATCGACGTGCTTTACGTGCGACGCCGCGTTCCAGCCACTGCTGCTGCGCAAGAAGCACTTTTGCTGCCTCTGCGGCTACTACACGTGCGGTCGGTGCTCGAGCGAAGAGGACGCAGAGGAGCGCATTGGACTTGTCCAGAAGGTCCGCGTGTGCGTCGACTGCCTCGCTGGCGTCACGCGGAAAGCGTTTGAACGCTGCTAGACATGTATATAGGAACTGCGATACACAAATAGAATTCATACTCTTCAACTCTGTTGAGAACGTCTTGCAAAGACGATAGTGACACAAACAAGGGAGCCTGCAACATCCGTTTCGTATCCGCATTGGCATAGTGACAGAACCGAGGGAGTGTCATTACCTTCTGACCAATGCGATGCACTGAACCACGTCATCAGTGCGACGGGATGTGGACCCAAATGAGCGTGACAGCGACGAGCGCGTACGCGGTCACGAGCATTGAGCCTTCGAGCCAGTTGGACTTGCCGTCGGCGATGATCGCGTACACAATCACGATCGCCATGAGGTAGATCATGATCTCGAACTGCGGGAACGCGAGCGTCATCGGGTGCCCCATGGCCCAGCCTGCGATCACGACAACTGGGACGACAAAGAGCGAGACTTGCGTCGCAGAGCCAACGGCGACGCCCATTGCGAGCTCCATCTTGTCGTTCAGCGCGACTTTCACGGCTGTGACGTGCTCCACGGCGTTCCCGACGATCGGCAAGAGGATGATCCCAATGAACGACTTGCTCACGCTCAGCTCGGCGGCAAAGCCGTCGATCGACGACACGAGCATCTCGGAGAAGCCAGCGACGAGGAGCGTTGCGCCAAGGAGCACAATGGTACTCGCGCGCTTCGAGAGCTCCATCGTCTCCTCTTCGTCGTCCTTGCGGTCGGCCTGGAAGAGCTCCAAGTGCGTGTGGAGCTGGAAGAACAGGCTCTGCGCGTACATGAAGAGCAAAAAGACTGCGGCGATGTGCGAGAGCGCGAGCGTCTGCTCCATGCGACTCACTTCGCTGTCGTGATCGGCAAAGTAGTAGAGGTACGACGGCAGGAGCATCGCAAAGCTCGAGAGCATGAGCAACGATGAGTTCGCTGACGCGCCAGTCGCGTTGAAGTTGTTCTCTTTGCGGCCGAGACCGCCGGCGATGAACGAGCACCCGAGCACGAGCAGCAAGTTCGAGAGCACGGAGCCAATGAGCGACGATTGCACGACTGCGATCTCGTCTTGACGCAGTGCAAAGACCGCGACAACGACTTCGACGGCGTTCCCAAACGTCGCGTTCACGAGTCCGCCGATCGTCTCACCCGTGTGGAACGCGAGGGCTTCCGTGGCTTCACCGAGCATGTTCGCAAGTGGAATGAGCACGATGAAGTTGAGCGCAAAGATCCAGGCGTCGCTCCAAGCGGCGAGGTACGCCCACACAGCGAACGGCGCAGCGAGGAGCAGGATGTTCAGGCGCTGGCTCACGACAAAGTGCGCCATCGCTGCGATGTCTTCGCGCACAGTCAGCGTCACGCCAGCAGCGACTCCGAGCGAACTCGACGACATGCTGCGCGGCTCGGCCAGTCGCGGGAGCAGCAGCGACGACTTTTCATCGACTGCGCGCGTCTGTGGCGGTCGGAGCTCGCCGACTTTTGGCATCGGGTCTGCAGCGTTGAGCGTGCGCGAGCGGCGAATCGACGCTTTCGCTTGGCTCATGTGCATGAAGGCGCGAAGGTCGTGGTCTCTCTCCGCGCACGTATGTGTGTGCGTGAGCGAGAGAGAGCAAGTGGAGCGGACAGGCAAACGAGCGCGAGCAAATGGTGTTGTGCTGCTTGCTGCGTTTTGTCTGGCGATCCTTGGTGTCTGTTGAGTTTCGTGATGTGTGCTACACAAATTGAATGGATCTTTGTCTCGTTTCTGGTAAACTTAGATCAAGATTCAAGTTCAAACCGGTCACTGGTTTTGAGTTTATTGGTGTGGCACACCTGAATTTCGATCGCACTTTGCGGCCCCTCATTCGACTCGCTCGCGGGGGACAAGGACGACAACGACACGAGAACAAATGGCTCTGCGTGTGCTCCGCCCTGCGCGTCTCGCTGCGCGCTCGCCGGTCGTGGCGCGCTGCTTCTCGGCTGAAGCCGGCAAGGACGACGCTGCCGCTGCCGCTGCTGCTGCTGCGCTCGCGGCCGAGGATGCGCTGATGGAGAAGCTCACGAAGCAGCAGCTCGAGGACGCGGCGCGCACGAGTACGTCGTGCTTTGCGTCACGCATGTGATTGTGCTGGCGCAATTAACTTACGCTTGGTGTCGTTATGTATGTATGTACGTATGGATAGTCCTGCCGTACCACGCGTCAGAGGCGGCGAGCCCGACTGTCGGTGCGACTGACATCCCTTACCCGAAGGAGGTGTCGCTTGTGTCGGGCACGGGCGACTTCACGGTCGGTCGCAAAGCGCACGTGTTCATGCCAGCGCGCCACCAGATGCAGAGTGGCACGTACAACACGCGCCACTGGGAGATCCGCTTCGACGCGCCGCGCACGTGGCAGAACCCACTCATGGGGTGGACGAGCACGGCGGACCCGCTCCACGGCATGGTGCTCAAGTTCGACAAGAAGGAGGACGCCGTGCACTTTGCCGAGAAGCAGGGTGCGTACTGATATGCTGTTGCTGCATATAGAGATGTTATAGTAGTCTGAGTGCCTGTGACGCAGTGACTGACGCTCTTTCGGTCTCATTCGATTGGGACTGCCTGCAAATCTGACGCCTTAGGCTGGGAAGTCGAGGTCGAAGAGCCGGTTGAGAAGGGCAACTTTGACGGCCAGCTCGCGTACTCGTACAACTTCCTCCCGCAGCACATTGAGACCATGCTCAAGCGCGAGGGCAAGAAGGCGCACGTGCACTTCAAGCACCCGACTGGTCGCCGCAGCAACTGGGTCAAGACGCTCAAGTACCACGGCAACGGTGTCGTGGCGCAGCACGGTGGCGAAGCGAAGGAGTAAACGGCATCCATTTCGATCAGAGAGAGAGAGTCAGAAGCAAGTGCACTGAGCTCGACGTCTGATGCTGCAGCAGCAAGAGCGAGACTGAGCGAGGCGAGAGGATGCTGCTGTTGCTGTGGCATGGGATGAATGGAAATCACACAAAAGCTACACACGTCTTGCGCTCTCTGTGAGTGTCACATTCGCAGTTTAAATGATGTCCTTTAATGCTGGAGCTGCAGATGAGCCTACGAATGCTGTGACTGCAACAGAGTAGAAGCGCTGCGATGCAAGCGCCAGCGGCGCAATGTAAAAGCTGCGACGCTGTGCACTTAGACGACGACGTGCGACGTCTTCGCAGTCGTGCTCGACGGCTGCTGCACCACGACGACTGGCGCCTGATTGTAGCGCAGCTCTGGCATGTCCTCGAGGTCCTCGTCTTGCTGCGTCTTCGTTGCCTCGGTCTTCGTCATGTGCGACTGGTACGCTGGGTGCTATTGCCACAAGCAGCAGCACAAGAGCTCGAGTGTTAGTGGCAGTTGTCATGAGTTTGTGAACAACTGATGGCATTTGCAAGAGGGACGTACGCGGTAGATGAGGAAGAAGTTGAAGAGCGCGAGCAGGAAGAAGAGGATGCCGATCAGCACGCCGAACGTCCCCTGCGAGAACGCCAGGAACGAGATCCTGATCCAAACAACAGCAACAGCAACCAGAGCGTTAGCGTTGATGATCACAATATTGGCAAGACAGTCGACACCGTTAGTCAGCCAAGCTTAGTCAGACATACGAGAGGATGAACGCCGCCTTGCCAAACGCCGTGAACATGAACCCAAAGTTGATCTTCACTTTCTCTGCGATCGACGGGAACTGTTCGTGGTTCTCAATGAACACGAGCGCGCCGGCTTGGAACCTGTCGAGTGAGATCGCAAGCGTTGTCAGTGCTATCACAGGTACTCGACCATCAGCGTCACCACAAGCTCGAGCACGTGGCACGTACATGATGTAGATGACGACGAGGAAGTGCGCGTAGCTCGGGACCGAGAAGAGGCGGATGGCGCACGTGATCTCGAGCAGCGCTGCGCACACGAGGTTTGCGAGGCGCATGTAGCCGTTGATGCGCTTGATGTCCGTGGTCGAGATCTGGTGCGCGAGCGCATCTGCTTTCTCTTTGATCACCTGCGGCACCTGGAGGTTCGAGCCCTGGCGCGCCACAGCGGCGGGGGCGGCAGCTATCGGCGCATGAACCGAGCTGTCAGTTCATGCACACATAGCAGATATAGCGACAGCTCACGAGCGACTCTCATATCCATGCAGACACACACGCACCAGTCGACGCAGTTGGCTCCATCATCGTGCGCGAAAAGGCTTCTTTGGCGAATGGAATGGCTTTGAACTCGAGAAAGCCAGCGAGCAGTCGTTTTGCTGGATTTTGAGCCTGAGTTTACCCATGATAAAGTTGGCAATGCATACAATTTTCAACCTGCGAATTGTAGCGTGCTTGTAACGCAATTAGGATTGTTTGCTATGTTTTTCTGATCCGAATGGGACTATTCCTGATCCAAAGAACATGCAGGCTGGCAAGCCAAAAAAACCAAAATAGCAGTTAGATGCGGATGTGGACTACACGAAATATATATATATATTTGTATACTAGAAGTAATTTTTGTTGGCACTCGACTCGAATTGATTGACACGCCTGCAAATGCAATGGACGAGACGCTGAAGAAGTCGATCGCAGCGTCAGTCGGCGCGGTGCTCACGTCGTTCGTAGTGCGTCTCCTGTCTGCTGTGCTCACTCTCATGTCCTTGCACGCTGCTATTTCCTCACGTTACTGGCTCCTCTGTGTTCGCTGTCGTCACTCACGTCCATAGGTCACACGTACGTCGGTCGCCAATCATTGCACGCGACTCCACCAGCGCAGGCAGCTTGTCTCTTTGTGCTCGGTCTATCTAACCTCTGTTTGTCTGCTCTGCTAGCGCTCGAGGTAGTCAAGACGCGTCTGCAAGTCCAAGTGCCGAATGTAGTGAAAGTCCCGCCAGCAGTGCAAAAGGTGCACTTGCCATTGCCAGTCACTCCAGCTCTCAGCATCGACCTCTCACTCACTCACATGCTCTCTCTCTTGCTACTTGCAGTGCTCGCACTACAACTTCTCGAATGGACTCATGGACACGATGCTCCCAAAGGACGCGCTGCTGAAGAAGTGCAAGTGCTCCGCTGCGCAGCTCTCGAGTGCGCCGAAGCCCAACAGCGTGCTCTACACCATGGCGCGCATCGTACGGCTTGAAGGTCCACTTGCGCTCTACACTGGCTTGCCACCGACTCTGCTCTTCGCTGTGCCATCGACAGCGCTGTATTTCACATCATATGAAATGCTGCTGAGCAAGAGCAAGGAGCTGTTCCCGAGCGCACATCACGGCGCACTGGCGATGCTCTCTGGTGCGATCGCACGTGCTGGGGCCGCGACAGTCTTCTCGCCGCTCGAGCTCATTCGCGTGCAGATGCAATCGAGCGAGAGCGCGCACTCGTTCCGGACGCACGTACAGCGCGTCGCACAAGGTGGTGTGCGGCAGCTCTACCGCGGCCTTGGCGCGACGCTTGCGCGCGACATTCCGTTCTCTGCGCTCTACTGGTGCGGCATTGAGACATCGAAGGCGTTCCTGAACGACCGCGTGCGCATTGAGAGTCCGCAGCAGCGCCAAGTGGTCGTCGCACTGTTCGCAGGCGTGCTCGCTGGGTCGTTCGCGACAGTCGCGACGCATCCGTTCGATGTCGTGAAGACCCGCACGCAGGCGTCGCTGTACTCGGACGCAACCGAGGTCCTCGGCAACATGCGACAGCAGGTGTCTGCGCCGTCGTCGCTGCAGATGCTGCAGCAGGTTTGGCGCCAAGAAGGACTCGCGGGATTGACTGCAGGACTGGGACCGCGCGTCGCAAAGGTCGCACCAGCGTGTGCGATCATGATCTCGACGTACGAAGCCGCGAAGCTCGCGTTCGACCAAGACGGCACGGACCGATAGACCGATAGACTGCTCGCTAGCTTCGATTCCTAACCAACAAAGGTTCGGCCCACTCGTACGGAAGCCACTGACCCACCACCCTTTGGCCACACATGATATGAGCCACACGATCAAAGTGAATTTCGCAGAATCCACTGCGCGCTCGCAGCTGCAGAAGCCGAAGTGCATGTGGTCGAGACGTCCGTCCTTGCGTCTCCATGAGGTCTCGTTGACATCAAGTCCTCGAGTTGAGTGTTCTCGTTGAGTGTTCTCGTTGAGTGTTCTCTCGAGTCCTTGAGTTCGCTCAGGTCGAAGAGATGATCGTAGAGGCGTGTCATGAGTGGAGGTCTGAAAATCCTCGCTTTTGGCACGCGCGAAATTGTGAAGCCATGTGTGGGCAAGCTATCTGTCTTATTTACATACTGAAACCAAGCTAATAGAGTTGCATCTATGAAGCCACAAACTCTTTGTGGCTGAAAGCGATGCAACTGTTTTGTCTTGGTTGTAGTATGTCGCGTCCTTTCTTTCGCAACGACAGCAATTCATCTTGGCGTTTGTATGCCACGCGTCAGCAGCGATTTGCCTGTCGTCGTCGTCGCGCTCAAGGCGTTCAGTCGGCACGAGGTCGCAGTGCGCACTCACGACGCTCGAGTCACACGACGCTCGAGTCACACGACGCAGCAGGAGAGCAGAGGCGAGAAGGAAGCAGCAGCAGCAGGTCACTCACATCCCACACAAACAGATAAAGAGCATGCCGATCTCGGACTGGTGCGCCAAGCTCTCGCACTGCGTCGACGCCAACTTGGAGCGGCAGGTCGTCGCGCGCCACCACCGCAGCGGCGGACATGGACATGGCGGTAGAGACTACGACGTTGCACGAGTAGCAGATCACCACGATACCAACAGTCACAATGCGCCTGCGATCGCGCCAGCAGCAACAGCGCTCGCAGGCGGCGACGACGATGACCCAGAGCTGCTGCTCACGTCCGGGAGCACACTTGCCACGCGCTGCAGCAGCGCGAGCACGAGCAACAGCCCAGTCGACGATGATGACGAGCTGCTCGACAGCGCGCGGTCGCTCTCGGAGCTCACGACGTCGCGGCGGCTCTCTGCGCTCGTGCGCCGGCGTCCGCGCGTCCCGACGATCTCGGTCACGACGCTGTACAACACGATGCAGACGAACGGCGTCGTGGTCATTGACTGCCGCGACGCCGACGACTTTGCGCTCGGACACCTCCCTGGCGCGCTCCACTGTCCGTACGCAAAAGGGCGGAAGAAGAGCGTCGACGACGTCATTGCGCTCGCGCAGAACAAAGCGCTGGCGCGCAAGCTCGCAGCGCGCGACCTCATGGAAGTCGTTGTGCTCGGCGCGAACCGCTCGAGCGTGCTCTACAAGCTCGACTGGGGCTACCGCGTCGCGCGTCTGTTGCTGAGTGAAGGTCGCGTGTACTCTGTGCGGTTCCTCGTCCAGGGCTTCCCGCTCTTTGCGCGCAAGTACGGCTTTCTATTACAGACGCGGCCGACGATCTGCGTTGGTCTCCCAGCGCCAGCCCCAGCAGCGCTGTCACAGGCAAAAGCCCCCGACTGCACGTCGTACCCGAACGAGATCATCGAAGACGCTCTGTACTTGGGCAACTTTTGGCACGCGACGTCTGCGCGTGTGCTCGAGGCACTGCAGATCACGCACGTCGTGAACGTCGGCGCACCAACGACCGACCGCGTCGCGCTCGACAGCGTGACGTACTTGGACTTGGTGATCCCGGACCGCGTCGATGCAGACATGACAACGGAGCTCGCACCAGCAGTCGCGTTCATTGAGAGCGCGCGCCGTGCATCGCCCCATGCGCGCGTGCTGATCCACTGCGTTCAAGGCGTGTCACGGTCTGCGACGATCGCGATCTGGTACGTCATGGTCTCGACGCGCTGCACGCTCTCGGCCGCGTACGCGCACGTGCTCAAGTGCCGGCCGCTCGTGTTCCCGAACCAGGGCTTCATGCAGCAGCTCATTGCTGCTGAGACGGCACTGTACGGCAGTGCGAGCGTGACGCTCGACGAGCTCGAGCTCCTGCAGCACGGACTGCTCCAGACGTCGGACCGCGCGAGTTCGCAGCTCCGCCACTCGTTCGCGCCGTAGCGAGCGCGTCTGTAGAAAGGATGATGCTCAGACGCGAGAGAGAGACTGTCGATGTAACTTATCAAGTAGGACGTTCGTGATGATGAAAGCGCCATGCGTGCTCATGCACTGGAGGGAGGAACCGACTCGCCTGCCTGTCTACTGGACCCTATCGACAACGCTATCGCTGCTGTCACCGCAGTGTGTGGCACACGCGGCCATTGTCGAACTTGCCGTTGAAGAACCGACCGCGCCATGCGACGCCGTCGCGGTCGACGTACTCGCCGTCGCCGTGCATGCGGCCAAACTGCCACGCACCGTCGTACACTGCGCCGTCTGGCCACGAGTACACGCCAGTGCCATGGAACGCATTGCGCTCAAACGCACCCTAGTCATGCGTCGCAAGCGTGTGAGCATTTGTCGTAGTTGTCATCGAGACAGCAGAAGCAGGAGCAGTAGCGCACCTCGTAGCGCGCGCCAGTGGCAAAGACGTACACGCCGCGGCCGTGCATCTCGTCGTGTAGCCACTCGCTGTCGTAGCTCTCGGGTCCGTTCGTGAGAACGCCGAGTCCGTGACGCACCACTTTGCCGGCAACTGATGTGAATTCGCCCTCTGTACGTACATCAAAGGAGCAGCACGAGTGTGAGCTCATGCGCTCTCAGTATCAGCAGAGCTTGGCTACATGATCACAAGTGTCCTAGTCCACATGCATCGTAACTGTACTTGGCGCCGTCGCTGAACGAGAACGTGCCGGTGCGCACACTGCCAGGCTCGTCTTCTGGTGTCCGAGTTGCTGCACCGCTGGCTACGTCCTCGGGTCGCTCGTCCTTGCTCGCAGACGGCGTTGCAGGCGCTTTCGGCGCCGCGCTTGCAGCTACAGCTGGCGTCACCTTGGGCGGCATCTCACTGCGTACTCTTTGTACTCCGGCGAACTGACCCGTGACTGCGTGTAAGCGGCGCGCGAACCGCCGCGCGACGCTTCCGCCACTTGGTCATTGAGTCATTGCTTCATTGCCTCAGAGCCACAAGTCGAGCGACTGACTAAGACAGAAGCATCGGACGCTGCTACGATGGACGAGTTCATCCACGACTACGAGATGGAGAGCCTTTCGCTCGGCATCACGGCGCGCAAGGACGTGGTTGAACAGGTCACAGCGTTCTTCCCCAAGACTGAGAGCTGTATTGCAGGCATGCTGCGCACGTCTCAAGCACTCGCTGCGCGCCACGAAGCGAAAGAGCACGAGCAAGGCGACGACAATGAGAGCAAGGACGATGCGAGCGACAAGCACCCGACAGACTGGCGTCTCGTGCTCACAGGCAACTCGCGCGAGTGCTTTCGCAATCGCGTCCGCAACATCCACGTCGTCGCGCTCTCAGCTGCAGTGCTCAAAAGCAAGTTCGCAGGCATTCACGTGCTCGATCTGAGCTACAACCGCTTAGGTGAAGCGCAGGACAACACCGTCGAAGGCAGTAGCAGCGACGATCAGCAGCGTGCGCACGATGAGCGCAAGTACTTGCTCGACGCTGCGCCGTGTCTCGGTCGCATGCTACAGAGTACGGCGCTGTACACGAGCACGATCGAAGAGCTCGTGCTAAGTGGCAATCGCCTCGGCGGCGAGAGCTGTCGCTTGCTCTGTGCTGCTCTGCGCGACAGCAGCGCGACGACATTGCGCAAGCTCCGACTCAGCAGCAACCCGCTCGGTGTAGCAGGTGGCCATGCGATCGCAGAGTTGCTTGCGTCGCGCGAGTGCACGCTCGAGGAGCTCGACGTCGGGACCACAGAGCTCGAGGTCGAGAACCTCATTGCGATCGCTGCGGCGCTTCGGACCAACACGTCGGTTCAGGTGCTGAATCTGGACAACCCGGTGATCAAGACCAAAGAGGTGCGCAGTCTGTATGAGCTGCTGCGCTCCCTTCAAGCTCACGTTACCCACGGTACGTGACGACATTGCCTCGCTGCGTGCAGGAAGAGGCGATCCAGCACATTGGCAAGATGCTACAGGTGAACGAGACGCTGCGATCCATCAGTCTCGCGAAGCACAAGCTCACGGACGACGGCGCACAGGTGCTGGCGGAGCGTCTGCTCGACAACCACACGCTCCAATGTCTCGTGCTGCGCGCCAACCTCATTGGCGCAACTGGCGCTTCAGCGCTCGCAGCGCTCGTGCTCCAACACGACGCACTCGCACAGCTTGATCTGAGCGCGAATCGCATTGGCGACGCCGGTGCAGACGCGTTTGCGCAGGTTCTGCAGCGCAACTGCTCGAACTTGGCGACACTTGCGCTCTGCTCGACGTACCTCACTGATCGAGGACTCGCTGCGATCGCGGATGCGTGTCTCGAGCCTGAGACCCCAAGTGTGAGTCGCTTGCAGAACCTGCTGCTCTCGGGCAACGACTTTGGCCCGACGAGCGCTGTGCGGTTCCTCGAGCTCTATGAAGAAGGCGGTCGGTTCTACGAACAGGACGTCGAGACCGACTTTGTCCCGCGCCGTGCACTCGACAGCGATGGCGCCGACTGTGTGCACGTCGCGCACAAGGACGTCGTGCGTGCAACACCATTTGCGTCACCGAAGCGGTGAGTGAGTGCGTGATACCAATGGCAATGACATCCACACATTACGTGAGCAGTATGGGCGCAGCTCACGAAGCGCTCCTTCAGACGCTATACACGAGCATTCGTCTTCAGCACATCAAGTAGTGGCAGCTCCGGGCAAACAGTATCACTGGATAGTGACAAAAACGAGAGAACGAACAACGAGTCGTATTGGTCGGTCATTTCGCTTATCACGGAAGATGCAGCGCCTGCTGATGCGCGAGCTGCTGCAGCGTCCGCGAGGCGTTGCTGTGCATCGACTCGCTGCTGCTAGTACATGCATTGCAAGCAATCTGAGCGACACCAACAGCAACAGTCCTCAGTGCTTCGTCACCAAGCCATGCACTGCTGTCTCGCACCGCACATTCCACACAAGCGCATCCGCAGCAGCCTCGAAAGACTGCAGTCGCGAAGCAACAGCAGCGTCACCAAGCGACACCAAGACCCGCCACTCGACTGATGCGCATGCAGACGAGACGTTCTCTGAGCGCGCTGAGCGTGCGCGCCACGAGATCGCAGTCATCCACGACGTCGTGATGGCGTCGCACATCAAAGCGCAGCTCCGGACTCTGCGTCTAGAAGCGTCGAAGCCCGATCTCTGGGACGACTCGACACACGCTGCAACCGTCGTGCAACAGCTCGGTGCGCTCGAAGCTCGCGAAGCGCGCGTGAGCAACTTGCACACGCAGTTCCTCGATACAAAAGCGCTGCATGCGCTTGCGAGCGAAGAACACGACGACGCCATGGTGCGCGAGTGCATGGAGAGCATGAACAGCGTGCTCGCGGACGCGAAGCAGCTGCGCATTGAGCTTCTGCTCTCGAGCGAGAGCGACTTGTCGTCGTGCTTCATCGAGATCCAAGCTGGCGCCGGTGGGACTGACAGCTGCGACTGGGCCGCAATGCTCGCGCGCATGTACGCGCGCTGGGCGGACGCACGGGCGTTCCGGGTCCAGTACGTAAACGAGTCGCCCGGTGAAGAGGCCGGCTTTCGGTCGGTCTGTCTCCGTATTGACGGGGGCTACGCCTATGGCTGGGCCAAGACTGAAGCTGGTGTCCATCGTCTCGTGCGCGTCTCGCCGTTCGACAGTGCAGCGCGGCGCCACACGTCGTTCGCTCAGGTCCGCGTGTACCCGCTCGCAGCGATGAGCACGGGTGGCGGCAGCAAGAAAGATGCCATAGGCAACATCCCAAGCAAAGACCTTCGCATCGATACGTTTCGGTCGTCTGGCGCTGGCGGGCAGCACGTGAACACGACGGACAGTGCGATCCGGATCACGCACTTGCCGACCGGCATTGTTGTCCAGAGTCAGTCGGACCGGTCGCAGCACCGGAACAAAGCAGAAGCGATGGACATGCTCCGCGCAAAGCTCTACCAGCGCGAACTCGACAAGCACGCGCAAGCAAAGCAGCAGTTCACGCAAGGACTTGGCGAGAACACGTGGGGGAACCAGGTATGACTGAGGAACTGACATGCTCACTCTTTGTGTGAATCTGTCGCCCAGACTGACACGAGATGCTTGGTGACAGATCCGGTCGTACGTGCTGCATCCGTACAAAATGGTGAAAGACCACCGCACGAACGTGTCTGTGACCGATACGAAAGCGGTGCTGGACGGCGACATTGACAGGTGCGACCGCGACACCATGCGAACAAGGACGCGGGTGTGGAATGAGTAGTCCGAACTGACTGACTGCCTCGCTGGTGTCTTTGTGAGCAGGTTCATGGAAGAAGTGCTCATTGCACAAGCTGGTGCTGCGCATCGCACTGATGATGACGATGACGCGACGCAGTCGTAGCGAATGCATCCTAGATGCGTGGGTTGTCGCTAACAACAAAAGCGCATACTGAAAAGATATAAATCGATAGATGTTATAGCCGACTAGTTCCCAGAGAGCACATACGACAGATTGTGCTCGCGTCGCGCAGTGAACGACGAGCGCGACGCCATCGATAGTGTCCGTGCTGATGCGTTTGTGCTGTCGACGTCGTCTGCAACGCGCCTCGCAATCTCTGCCAAGAGCACGTCGCGCTGCGACGCCGTGATCACGTGCGTGTTCTCGGCCCAGTCGAGCACTTCGCCGACCTTGCGCGTGACAAAGTCGCGCTCTTGGACCGTGCGGCTGAGCATGAACGCCTGCTGGAGGAACGAGACCGTGAGCTCACACGGCGCTTCTTGCCACGGCTCACCGTCGATCTGGACCGGCAGTGTGTCTTTCAAACGGATCTTCACGGCTTTGGCTTGGCACAGCCGCACGGCTTTCGAGAGTCCGACTTGCATCTGGCCGAGGTGGAGCGTGCCGTAGACTGCGACGACGTCGAGCAAACCGTCATGCGCAGACGACGGACCGAGACGGTTGTACAGTCCACCGTCGTCCGAGTAGCGCGCATCGTCGTCGTCACTGTCCGTGCCACTGATTGAGTCTGCTTCATTGTCGCTGGTGTCCGAGTCTGATTCTGAATCTGACTCGTCGTGCCAGAGCTTCGAGCCACCGCCGTAGCTGTTGATGTTCAGGAGGATCACGCCTTCGGTCCCAGGCGGAAGCGAGATGAGCTTGCCGTCGCACTCGAGCTCGATCTTCTCAGGCAAGCCGGCGCACGTGCGCATGAGGAAGTTCTTTGCGCCAAACTGACTGTACCAGAGCTTGTTCACAAACTGACTCATGAACAGACCGGGCGAGCGCTCGCGCTGCTCGTGGAACTCGAGCGCGACTTGCGCGTCGACGCCGACGCCGAGGTAGTTGTTCAAGACTGCGCGCTTTGAGCCGTTGATCGTGACTTGCCACCGGTCGAGGAGACTCACGTGCGCCGCAGCGACTTCAGCCAAGAGCTCGCTCACGTCGCGCGTCGAGAAGCCGCTGCCCCAGCCCAAGACGCGCGCGAGGTCGTTCCCGGTTCCGAGTGGAAGGATCGCAATCGGCGGCTGGCGCGCACAGCCAATCTCGTCAAGAGCGCTCAAGACCCAGCCAACAGTACCGTCACCGCCGCAGACGAGGATACGGAGGCGCGGGATCGAGAGGAACTGCCGCAGCGGCGCAACGGGCGACTGGTGCGACAGGTCGTAGACCTGGATCGGGTTGAGCCACTTGCGGATCTGCCGCAGGACGTAGAGCCCCATCTGTCCGCCGCTGCGGCTGTTGATGAACACGAGCAGCGGCGCGAGACCTGGCGGCGCGACGATCTCGTACGGCAAGTCGCTCGCAAGCAGCGCACTGCTCGTGCTCGGACCAACACTGTCGACGCAGTCTGACGCAGTCGACAGCGTCAATGGCGCAGACAGCGGAGGCGACGTGGATGGCGACAGCAGTGGCGAACCGATCGAGCTCGTGTCGGTCTCACTCGATGGCCGTGGCGAACCTGGCGGCTCGGTCCGGAGCGCTGGCGACGCGCTCGTGACTGTCGCGCGGCGGAGACGGATCGTCGCCATCTTGTTGACTGCGAGCTGCGCAGCGCTGCGGACGCTCGAGAGCGCGCGCTGTGACGTCGACGCATAACTCGGCGGTAGGTCGTGGAGAATCACCGCCGACGGCGGCAAGATGAGGTTCTGGTGGCGGCCAAAGTCGCACTGGCGCAGCACAAGCGGCTGATGGCTGTGGCTACTGTGGCTGTGGCGATGCGCCTTTGCGTGTGTCTGGAAGCAGTTCTCGTGCACGCGAACGTGGCACCAGGCGCACTTCATGCCCGAGAGCGCGAGGATGCTGCCGCAGAAGAGCCCGCAGATCGAGCACGTGTCCATAGGGTCGATGTTGCCTTTGATCCAGAGGTGGCGCTGCGGCTGCTGCGCCTGCGCGTGCGACGTCACGGCAGCTACTTTGCACGCACACGACGACGCTGTAGTAGTGGCGGTTGCTGCTCCTGGCGCCGACACGCCTTTGTACTTCATTGTCGTCGCTGCGCACTGCGCGTGCGCGTACATGCCGCAGATGTCGCACGTGACGACGTAGCTCCGGATGCCGTAGACGATGGACTCGCAGATGTTGCACCACTGCGGGCCAGCGAGGTTACCAGGACGCCACTGGTGCAGCCCGATCGCGTACGGACCGTCGCGGAAGCTGCGCCACGTGAGGAAGAACATGAGCTTGCGCACGAGCAAGAACGCAAAGAGCAGCGCAGCGACACCTACGACGCTGTAGCCCACGCGGTTGAACAGCTCCATGGCCTCGAGCGGCACGAACGACGACGTGGGGTCCACAAGCCCACCGTCAGTCGCAAACATGCTGGGCACACGCGCGCACACAAGAGGCTCAAGTGCCAAGTGGATCTCTCTCACACACACGTAACGTCACGGCGAAGGTTTTTTCTTCGCTGTGGTGCTTTTGGTGTTGTTGGTGTCTGCAGTGATGGTAGTACTGAAATGTCTGGATAAAGTACGAATTGACTTCACAGTCACTGCAGTCACGTCACACGCCGCTTCATGGAGCTCGCTCTCAGCGACCTCAGTCGCGTGAGGACATGGAGAGCACACAGCGATGTCATCACTACTTCGAAGTAGTACAAGACAGAGCGTGTCTAGGCGCTTTCAGCCAGAAGAAGCAGTTGAGCCGCAATACATATTCGAGCGTATTGGCGCAAGCCCTCACTCGTTTGCAAGCGAGTGCTTGATTGATTGAGAGAGACTCTCGCTCAAGATCCAGGGCGTAGAACTGGTTCTCGTACGATGTCTAGCAGCTCTGGCAACTGGTCAGCGTTGACGTGTTCACCGCCTCCTCGCCTATAGGCCATGACCCTCTTGTGGATGTTCCTACCAGCTTTGGTAGCATTGGTTCTGCCATTCGTTCGCTCCGTAGCAGATGCACAAGTGCGCTAGTCGATGAAGTTGCTGGGTGTGTGCATACCATTCACTTTTCGTGACGAAAGCGGTCG
>JAASFL010000413.1:0-19957 GCA_023333735.1 Globisporangium takayamanum
GCTCCAGGTCGGACTCACGGACCGCGACCAGTACATCCACCGTCTCGGTCGTACTGCGCGTGCTGGCATGGAAGGTCGCGGCATCCTCGTGCTTGCCGACTTTGAGAAGCCGTTCTTGAAAGACCTCGCAGACTTGCCGCTTGTCGAGAAGCACGTGGAGACGACGTCGCCCAAGGGCTTTCGCACAACCGAAGCGCTCGCGCGGCTCAAGCCTGAGAGCGAGCTCGAGAAGTCGGCGCAGCAGTCGTACCAGGCGTTCCTTGGCTTTTACAACTCGAACCAGAAGAAGCTCGGACTCGACAAAGAGACGCTCGTGGAGCTCGCAGAGCACTACAGCCACGTCATTGGCTTGAGCGAGACGCCGCGCCTTGACAAGAAGATCCTGCGCAAGATGGGGCTCTTTGGCGTCAAGGGCCTCGAGCCTGCGTCACACGCTGAGCGCGCCAAGTTTGCCGTCAAGAGCTCGCGCAACAGCAGCAGCAACGGTGGCTCGCGTCGTGATCGTGAGAGCAGCGACCGCAGTGGTGGTGACTCGCGTCGTGATCGTGAGAGCCGTGAGCGCGGCCGCTCGAGCACGCGTGGCCCGCGCGAGCCGCGCAACTTTGGCGAGTCAGCGTCAACGCCTGCAGCCGAGCGCTTTGACATGAGCGAGCTGGATGTCCCAGTGCGGTACGTGCGCGAACCACGGAGTGCGAGTGCGCCAGCACGCGAGCGCTTTGGCCAGAGCGACCGGCGCGGACGTGGTGACGACGCTAGCAGTCGCCGTCCTGGTAGCTACCGCGATGGCGGTCGCGAGTCGCGTCCTCGTCGTGACGATGCTGGGCGTGACCGATCGTCACCGTCTCGATTCGACTCGGAGGACCGCAGTGGACGCTTTGGTGATCGTGATGCGCGTCGCAGCAGCCGCAGCAGCAGTGAAGACGACACGCGTGGTCGTGAAGGACGCCGAGCTTCGCGCTCAAGTGACGACTCACTTGACGCTCCATCGCCGCGTCGCGAGCGCTTTGGTTCGCGCGAGCGTGACTCGACTGAGCGCTCAGACTACCGGTCGTCGTCGTCTGTATCGCCATCGCGCCCGCGCTTTGACGCTCGTGAACGCGGCCGCCATGGTCGAAGTCGCGCTCGGTCTGCAGAGCCAGCGCACAAGACGTCGCACCGCCGCAACCGTGGCGAGCAGCGCGCGCGGGAACGCACGGAGCGATACAACAGCAAGCGCTACTAGGCAATACTAGACACACGAACGTACATCGCAAAGTGCTTTATTGATCTATCTTAGACCATTTGGGCTTGTAGTACCAGCGCTAACAAGTAGCTATGTGCTGGCAAGTCTCCGCAATGAAAGCTCACCGGTTGGCTGTTGTCCTACAACAGACCCATGTTCTTGTGGAAAATGTTCTTTGCCGCATTCACATCTCGGTCGTGGACTGCATGGCAGGCTGGGCACTTGAACGTTCACTAGGCACACGAACGTACATCACCATGGCGTAGCTCCACATAAGCAAAGCAACACGTACGATAGAGTCTGAATCAAACGTACGAGCGACTGATAGAGAGTGAGCGTCTTCACACAAGTGCCTCGAGTCCCTATGGACTCCTATTCGCTCACACTCATCGCATCGACTGGTCTCTCTTGCCGTCACGTGCTCACTCACGCAAGCGAGCGGTAGCCTGCGCGTCGACGCGTGTCTGCGAGCCATATGATCGCAGCACCTGCGAGCATTCCGACCACGATGCCGCTGCCAACGTGCACGACTGCGCTTGTCTGGGACTGCTCTGGCTTCTCCTCGTCCTCCACACTGTTGTTCGCCACTGCGAAAGAGGCAGACGCAAGCGAACCTGCTGCTGGCGCTGGCGTCTGGATCGCTTGTTGTATCGGCGCATGGGCTACAAACGAGTGACCTGGCCACTTGGAGTACTCGGTCGCTTCGAGCCACCATGCTGGGTACCCGAGCGTCTCCATCTGCTCCGGGTCCTCGCCTGTCGTGACGTACCCATCGGCAAACTTCGCAACGAGCTCCCACGCAAACTGCCACCAGCGCTCGACGACGCGCGCTGCGAGTTCGTTTGAGCGGCGCTCCAAGTACGCATCGACCGCAGCTGTGTTGTCGTTGCCTGTCGCTGAGCTTGCGTTGTAGTGCATCTCGACGTGACGCTCCATTGCGTCCCGTGCATCAAACGCAGCTTGCTGGAGCGCAGCAATCTGCGCGCGCACGTCTTGGCTGATGCGGTCGAAGCGCAGTTGGCTCCAGTTCTTGACAAAGTTGAACGCCCACCACGCAGACGTCGAGCTGAACGCGCTCTGCTTGCCGACGTCTTCCAAGTACGCACTCGGGACAGTCTGCTGACGGCACGTGAACGGCACGTACACGCTCGCATGCGGCGAGCTCTGCGCGTACCAGACGACACAGCCAATGGAGTCTGGGAGGAACCCTCGGACGTGCGCGACAAAGCTGTAGATCGTCCGGAAGCTCGAGATCGGACGCTCCCAGCCGCCAACGACACCTTTGCTGTCGCCGTCCCAGCGAATCGGCGAGCCAAATGGACCGGCCGCTGCGCCTTTTGACAAGTCAAACGGTGTGTCTTGGTAGTAGTCGCGCAAGAGGTCCATGACGCGCTGCGGACTCAAGCGCGCGTCGGGTTTGACTGAGAATGGGTACGTCGCGTACTGCGAGATCTGACCCAAGCGCGCATCGAGCGCCAGCGACGGCGCGACACGGTCAAAGACGCGCCAGACACGGCGACCGGTGTACAGCGGATGCACGGGGTCGACGTCGACAAAGCCGTACGCAGCAGTGAAGTCGAATGCGCCCATCGACGCGTTCCACCAGCCCATCTCTTGTGCAAACGAGTGGACGTTCGGCGACGCCATGAAGTGCTCCGCGTCGCTCAAATCCATCTCGCGGATCATGAACGCGTTCGCAACTGTCACGACGTGGTCGTCTGGCACGCGCTGTGCAGCCCACACTGCGCTGGCGTTGTTCTTGCCAGTGAGGACGTGGAAGATCCAGACTTCGCCGTACTTGTCTGTGATCCCAAGCGTCTCGGCCGAGTCAATGTACCCTGGCGCTACCGGGTCGCCGCTGTCTTCGCTAAAGAAGCCGTACTCGACTGCGAGGTCGCCCATTGTGCGGATCGCACAGCGCGCAGAGTCGCAGCGCTCAAGCGCGATCTTCGAGAGCTCTGCGATGCCAAAGAGGTTGTAGCCGTACGGCACGTCCGACGCCCAGCCGACTGTGCGTGCACCGCACGTGCTTTCGGCGATGCTCAGCTGCACTTCGTTCACCATGCCGTAGTCCTGGTCAAAGTACGCGTACGTGTGCGGCACTTGCGGGACGTGCCCGAGTGGCTTTGTCAGTGGCTCGTCCGCGTATGTCGGTGCGTAGTGCGGACCGCGATCGTGGCTCACAAGGCGCGGATACCCGCCAAAGAAGCTGTACACTGCGCGCTGAGCGCCAGGTGCGTGGTCTTGCGCTGGCACGTGCACGAGACGCAAGTCTGCAGCACCGCCACCTGCGTCATCGGTGTGTGCAACGATCGTCGCGCCATCGACCGTCGCGTTCTTGCCGACTGCGATCATCGTGCAGGCGTTGACGCTGCCAACTGCTGCAACAGCGATCGCGACTGCCAAGCGCTTCATTGTTGCTGTCGTCACGGTGGGTGTGTACGCTGTGCAAGTGTGCGAGAGCAGTAGAATCGAGCAATGACGTCGAGAGGCAAGCAAAGCGGCAGGCAAGCAAGGCGAGGCAAGCTGTTGGCGCAGAGGCAAGCAAGCAAGGAAGCTGGCAGAAGGCAACGAGCGAGCAAGCTCGGTGAGCCTGACGACCTCTTGTGACAGACACAGCAGCATCGTGTAAAACAGAAACCTCGCTTTTGTCACTATCACTATTTTGTTACTACAAGGTTGGAGGACGCGGATGTGTATGAACCAAACCCAACAAACAGCCAAGCAAAGCAGCATGTCGTCGCTTGCCGACTCGTTTCTCGAAGACCTCGATGAGCTCAGCGGCGGTAGCAGCAGCGAAGACGAATGCAACGATGAGCACACGAATGCACGCGGTAACGATGACGACGGCAATGACGAAAACAACGCAGGCGCTGATGCAGACGGCGACGCCATGAGCGCTGCTGCGACTACCACCAATAACAAGAAGCGCGACTTTGCAGCATTTGTAGCGAGCGGGAGTCTCGATGCTGTCGAGCGCGCATTGCAGTCGAAAGCGACCGAGCGCGGCATCGAAGCCGTTGCGAGTCTCAAGCGCTCGGGCAAGTACCTCGAGCACGTCCAGACGATCCAGACGTACGTGGACCAGAAAGAGGCGATCGATCCGTCGCAGCTCGTCGAAGGCACAGCTGAGTACAACTTGGTCGTGACATCGAACGACCTCATGGTCCAGATCGACGACGAGATCGTTGCGATCCACCGGTTCATCGCCGACATCTACGCAAAAAAGTTCCCCGAGCTCGACTCGCTCGTTCCGAACGCACTCGACTACGCGCGCGTCGTCAAGGCGATTGGGAACGAGATGGACATGACGGTCGTTGACCTGAGTAAGCTCCTCCCGAGCGCCGCTGTGATTGGGATCTCGGTCACTGGATCTGACACGAGCGGCAAGCCGCTGGCGCCAGATGAGCTCGCAACGTGCATGCGTGCATGTGACGAGCTCCTTGCGCTCGATGCCGACAAAGCGATGATCCTCGGCTTTGTCGAGAGCCGCATGAGCTACCTCGCACCGAACGTCTCGCAGCTCGTTGGCACGCGCATTGCGGCCCAGCTCATTGGTCTAGCTGGCGGTGTTGCGAACCTCGCGCGCATCCCAGCGTGCAATCTCCAAGTCTTGGGGCAGCAGAAGAAGGTCCTGAGTGGCTTCTCGTCGGCTGCTGCGCTCAAGCACACGGGCATCATCTTCTTTGCTGACGTGATCCAGTGCGTCCCGCCGTACTTGCGCATGAAAGCTTGCCGTGCACTCGCAGGGAAGCTCGCGCTCATGGCGCGCGTTGATAGTCAGCCGCACCAGACTGACGTCGCTGGCACGGTCGGTGCGCAGTTCCACGACGAGCTCGTGAGCAAGTTCGCCAAGTGGCAAGAGCCGCAGAAAGCAAAGACAAAGAAAGCGCTGCCGATCCCGGACGAGAAGCCGCGGCGCAAACGCGGCGGCAAGCGCTACCGCAAGATGAAAGAGCGCATGGAGCTCACGGACGTGCGCCGCGAGATCAATCGCCAGACGTTTGCAGCGGCCGATGAAGAGTACGGCGACAACGCAATGGGCATCACTACTGGACGCCTTGGGCAAGAAGGGTCGGGGAACTTGCGCATTGTGCGCAAAGAGCAGAAGCAGCTGACAAAGAAGCTCAAAGCCGCGAGCTTTGCGTCCTCGGCTGCTGCGTCGAAAGCGCCGATGTCCGGACTGGCATCAAGCTTGGCATTCACGCCCGTGCAGGGCATTGAGCTGCTGAACCCCGAAGTGATGAAAGCACGCGTGAAAGCAGCGAACGAGAAGTACTTTGGCGCCACGAGCGGCTTTGTGAGCGTCATCAAGAAGTCGTAGGGCGTACATACAAGAGGAGGACGGACGGACGCCGCATCAGCCATGGACACGAAGCTGATGGATAGTACAGCAAGAGAGACAAGTAGGACAAGCAGCAGCAGCAGAGGACCCTCGCGCGAGTGACATGTAGAGGCAACACAAGTCTAAGGATTCATTCGCACTGACTGACTGCATCGAGTGTGTGGACAACGGCAACAGAGCTCGCTCACTTGCAACGACACTGGCTGAAGCGCTTCAGTACCTGCTGCAGAGACCAGTGCAGACATCGCACAGCAGTGCAGTGGCTGTCTACTCGAGCTCGCGCACGATCGCTTGCGCGCGCGTGTTCGTGAACGGCACGGCGCCAGGTTTGGCGTGTGCGCGGCGGTTCGCAGTCTTCTGCTTCTCGCGCTGGCTCGCCTCGCGCTTGGCGTCCGTGGCTTTCTTGATCGCTTTCGGTACATGACGGTATCTACAGAGTGTGTGTACACATCGAGTTAGTATCGGACACAAGTAGACTGTGCAGAGCGCTCAAAGCAATGCGCGTACTTGTCGATGCGGCTGATCTCGCGCAAGTGCTGGTAGCGCTCCTTGAGTGACGCCTGGTACTCGAGCTTGCGGCGTTCGCGCGGCGCTGCCTTCGCGAGGCTCTTGGACGCCTCGGCCTTCCAGATGCGCACGTTCGTGTCGTCACTGCCCGAGAGCACAAAGTTCGCATCGGCGCTGAACTTGACCGAGAAGATACTGAAGAGCATGACCAAGAGAGAGAGATCGAGCGATTGAGTGGTGTGAGTGCAAGGACGTCGGTGCTCAGCAGATGCACACAGCGATCGTCGACACTCAGACGTACCGCTGCATGCGCTTTGTGTGGTACACTTCGCGGCTCTTGGCCGAGTGGATGTTGAAGATGCGGATCGTGCGGTCGTACGAGCCCGAGACAAACTCTTTGCCAGTCGGCGAGTATGCCACGTCCATGCTAGGCACAAGGAACCAGAGTCAAGCAGAGCGAGACAGAGAGAGAGCGTGTGAGCAATTGATACAAGCAATGAGCGCAGATCATTCGAGCATGACAACAAGACGTACACAGCCGATACGTGGTCCTTGTGCACCATGAGCGCGCGCTTCATCTTGCGCATGTCGAACGTGTACAGGTTGTGGTCTTCGTTCGCCTGTGATGCCAGTCAGTCACCAGGACGTCCAAGTCAGTCACTTGTCTGCTGCTGCTGGAGAGAAAATGAACGCATTCCTATACAAAAGCACTGCAATACGTACGACTGTGAAGTTGAACGGCTCCATCGGGTTCCACGCAAGCGCGTTCGAGCGCATTTCCATCACGATCTTGCGCATCGACGACGCCACGCGGATGTCATAGAGCGTGATCGTGCGGTCCGAGCCCGTGGACGCGAGCAGCGACGCCTCTGCAGGGTTGAACTTGACAGCTGTGATCGAGTCGGCGCCCCACGCAAACTCGTGCGTTGGCTCCGAGCGCGCGTGGTCCCAGACTTGGACCTTCGAGCTGCACGTCGCGAACAGGTTCTGGCTCCAGTGGTGGTCAATGCCCCTGCATGGTGTGCACACATAGCGAGAGCGAGAACAAGAGTCAGTGAGCGTGTCTTTCGTCACGAAGATGCAGTCGAGACACACAGAGATACAGCAACGTACAGGAATGGCTCCCTGGATGTGAACGTCGAGAGCGCAGTCGGCACTTCGTCTTCGTCGTCCTTCACGTGGAGCGACCACTGCTTCACGGTCTTGTCTTCACTGCACGAGAAGAACGTCTGACCGTTCGGTGCGACCGTGAGCGCGCGCACAAAGCCCTTATGGCCGTAGCACGACCAGACACACTTGCGGCGCGGCAAGTCCCACACGCGGATCTCGCCGTCAGCTGCGCCACTGAGGAACGCAACGAGGCTCTTTGGGCTCGTTGCAATCGCGCTCACGCCGTCCGAGTGACCGTCAAGCGCACCGAGGAACGGCTTTGCAAACATGCGGTCGAGCTTGACGGCATTGAGTGCGCGCGTGTACTCGCGCGGGCGCTCGAACGGGTGCAGCGCAGGGTCCAAGTTGCGGAACACCTTGAGCTTGTCTGTCGTCACCTCTTGCGTAAAGTCTTTCTCGACGCGCGAGATCGTCTTGACCTTCATGCTGACTGCTGGTAGTCAAGTAGGTGTTACTGCTGCTGCTGTTGCGGAAGCTCGTGGCGCGATCGAGGACGCAGACGATCGCGATGCGATGCGGAACAGACGAACGGAGCTGCTGCTTGTTGCTGCTCTTGCGTCCGATGAAGCTCGGTTGGACGGCGACACACGAAGTTTTACGCGAAATATTCGGTTCAGACGGTTGGTTTTGTATCTGGCTTAACATAGCATCAAAATATATTCGACCATAATCTTCTGTAATGTATGTAATCTTCGATTGAATTTTGATTCACAGTGCTGCTAAGAATAGATAAATGACTGATTTGTGACCATACTCAATCCGAGTCAACACACTCGAGTCGAATCGCAACTTCCAAGAGCATTGGCACCAAGCGATCCAACGCGAGTGTCATCATGCTGCGTCTCTCGGTGCTCTCGCGCGTGTTTGCGCCTGCACCGCTGCGCATTGGCAGTCGCGCACACCGTTTGCAGCGCTTTGCGACTGCCAAGCCACCTCAGAATGACGACGACGATGACGACGACGATGGCGAGCACAACTACCACGAAGAAGACTTTGACGACATGGACTTTGACGATGATGATGACGACTTTGACGATGATGATGACGACTTTGACGACGACGACGATGACTTTGGTGACATGGAGTGGATGGAGCAAGGCAACGCGCAGTTCATCAACGTAGCCGACCGCAAGGTTGAAGAGCACGTGAAGCAGAAAGTGCGCGTGCAGCGCGCCAAGCACTCGAAGCGCCGCTTCGTCGACCGCGTTCGCATCAAAGCGACTGGCGGTCACGGCGGCAACGGCTGCTCGAGTTTCTTCAGTACGTGTTTGTGCTAGCTCTCTCTCTCTCTCTTCCACACGCTCTTGTCTCTTGCTCTGTCGTCGACACACTGCTGACGCGACTGTTTGTGTTCATGCACTACATCTGTGCAGGCGAGTCGGCGATGCGCAAGCGTCCAAACGGCGGACACGGTGGCGCAGGCGGTAACGTGACAATCCAAGCCGACGAGCGCATCCAGAACCTCGCAAATGCGACGCACCACTTCAAAGGCGGCGCTGGACTCAACGGCATGCGTACGTCTCGTGGCTCTCCTGTACATTGTGTGTCGTCAACACTGTCAATGAACATCTTTCTCACGTATATCAATCCATTCATACGATCGTCCTCGCTTGTATCGCAGCAAACGACGCGGCAGGTCGAAGAGGCAAGCACTGCATTGTGAAAGTGCCATGCGGGACGCTCGTGAAGCGCGTGAAGCGAGTACGTCCTGCTCTTTGATTTGCACTCTAGTGTGGTCGAGTCGAGTGTCTGCTGCGCTGGACTAGACGCCCGTGTCCTTGCAAACACCAGATCACTGACAGCCACCGGCACTCTCTCTCAGTTTGAACGCGAGCTCGAGAACGGCGAGTTTGAGATCGTCGACAAGATGGAGACAGTCTGTGACTTGGACCAGCCTGGTGCGTCGTTCCTCGCGGCGATTGGCGGCAAGCCTGGGCTTGGGAACCGCATCCTCGCTGGCAAGACGACGAACTTTGGTCGCTTGCGCAAGCACATGCCGGACAACAAGGGCGTTGGGTCGCCTGGCACGTCGCAGTACTACGAGCTCGAGCTCAAGACGATCGCAGACGTTGGGCTCGTGGGGTATCCGAACGCAGGCAAGTCGACACTGTTGAGTACGCTCAGTCGCGCGACGCCCGAGATCGCGCCCTACCCGTTCACGACGCTGCACCCGTACGTCGGCATTGTCGAGTTCCCAGACACGTACCGCCTCAGTGTCGCCGACATCCCCGGGCTCATTGAAGGCGCGCACCGCAACGTCGGACTCGGCCATGACTTCTTGCGTCACATTGAGCGCACTAAGGTAAGGCATTCGCTAGTAGACGAACGGTGAGCTGCAGATTGAGTGAGGTCCTGACACGGAGGGCTCTGTCTGTGTAGATCTTGATGTACGTGCTCGACACAGCGGGAACTGAAGGTCGCGACCCGATCAGCGACTTTAAGCACTTGCAGCACGAGCTCGAGCTGTATGCGCCGGACATCACGACGCGTCCGTCGCTCATCATTGCCAACAAGATGGACGAAGCAGGCGCAGAGACGAACTTGCACAAGCTCCGAAAGGCCACGGACCTCGCAGTGCTCCCTGTGAGGTACGGACGCGAATGTGGTTGTCTATGCGTGTAGGTTTGATGTGAGGCGATGCTCACGATAGTGCGTACATCTTTATCTTGCGTGTGACGTCTGCACTGCAGCGCACTGCACAAGCTCGACATTGACTCGATCGCGCGCACGCTGCGCTGGATGATGGAGAACTACGCCAAGCTCACCAAGTCGTCGTGATCGAACAGATCATCTCTAGAAACAGCGCCACGCCAGATAGAGTCTCTCTTTCGAACCTAATGGGCCAACCCACCAAACAAACAGTTCGATCCCTTGCTGGTAGTCTATCGTCACTAAGCTCTCAAGTCCTCCTGTTGCTGTCCTAGCAACGCCAAGCTACTCATCAGAGCTCTCTCACTTTGTGAGTGCTGTAGACTCTCGGACTTGCGAATAGAGCTCCAACGCTTTCGACCCAGCAAGTGATGATGTTGCTCAGCAGTTGCTAGCTCAAGTGAGACGAAGCGCTCCACGCCGTTTCGTCTCAATCGCGACTACGCCCGAGCGGAGCGAGCGAGAGAGTGCGAATAGGACAACAAGGCAAGCAAGTGCAGGAAGCAGGCAGAGCAGCAAGATGCATCGGTACGAGACGCTCGAGCAGCTCGGGAATGGCTCGTTCGGCGAAGTCGTGAAAGCCCGGAGCCGCAAGACGAACGAAGTCGTTGCGATCAAGAAGATGAAAGCGCTCTTTCCGACGTGGGAAGAGTGTCTCCAGCTGCGCGAGCTCAAGTCGCTCCGCGTGCTCCGGCACGAGAACATTGTGCAGCTCAAAGAGGTCATTCAGGACAAAGAGGAGCTCTACTTTGTCTTTGAGTACATGCACTCGTCACTCTGCAAAGTGATGCGGCAGATGAAGCGGCAGCAGCAGACAGGAGCACCCTCATCGACTACAGACGACGCAGCCACCTCGTCAGTGACATCGTCTTCAGCCGCGAGTGCTGCGTCGATGTGGTTTTCTGAAGCGCAGGTCCGCTCGATCATGTACCAGCTCTTCTGTGGACTCGCGCACATGCACAAACACGGCTTCTTCCACCGCGACATCAAGCCTGAGAACCTCTTGTGCCATGACGAGACACTCAAGATCGCAGATCTCGGACAAGCGCGCGAGATCCGATCGCGTCCGCCGTTCACAGACTACGTCGCAACGCGCTGGTACCGCAGCCCGGAGCTGCTGCTGCGCGCAATGGCGTACAATAGCCCAATCGACCTCTGGGCATGTGGCTGCATCATGGCCGAGCTCTATCTCCAGACACCGCTCTTCTCAGGCTCGTCCGAAGCTGATCAGATGTGCCGCATCTGCAAAGTCCTCGGGACACCAACGAAAGAGAACTGGCCCGACGGCATGACCATGGTCGCGCAGATGCAGTTCAAGTTCCCCAAATGCGCACCGGTGCCTTGGAGCCACGTGCTGCCGTCGAGTGCGAGCAAAGCTGCGATACAGCTCATTCAGGAGCTGCTCCAGTACGACCCGAGTCGCAGATTGACTGCCGCTCAGGCACTGCAGCACCGCTTCTTTGACCAGTCCGTTGCGCGACCGATGCTCACGACGACCACAACTGCGCAATCGTCTTCATCATCGACGGCATTGCATGCGACGAGTTCGGCTGCGCTGCCTGTCAAAGCCGAGTTCAAGTCGACTGTGTCGTACGCTGCTGCGTGTTCGTATGGCAGCACTGGTGGCGGTGCCAGCAGTAAGAAAGCTGTGGACGAGACACTCGCAGCCGAGAGCTCGAGTCGCTGGACGCGCAAGGACCTCAGTGCGGCTAGTGGTGGTGCGTCAAGCGACACTGTCGGGTCGTCGCGCAAAGAGTGGAGCTCGTCGTCTGCGTACGACCTCGCAAGCGCAACGACATCGTCGTCGTCGTCTGCTGCAAGCGCTGCGCACTGGTCGGCCAAGCAGACAGCAGCAGCGATGGACAAGCTCTTTGTCCAGCACAGTCCGCGCGAGAGCGAGAGCTGGGCAGCAGATGCAAAGACATCACGACGCGACCGCGCTGGCGTCGGTGCAAAGATTGACACGACGCTTGCAGCAGCAGCGAAGCAGCGCGATGCACGCAGTGGTAGCGACAGCTACTCCTCGGCGCACAAGTTCAGTCCATCGCCTGAAGAAGAGGATGATGACAACGAGCACAACGAGTTTGTTCGCGACACAGCCGATCAGGAGCGGCAACGAAGAAGAGGCGACGACAGTGCTCAAAGAGAAGGCGTCGCTGGAGGCGTAGCGACGCACCGAGCACACGCTCTTCGCAAGCAGAATGAGGACCATCTCTTGCAAGATCTGCTCGATGAGTTCATCGCGTAGGTCGCAGAGTGTCGTTAGAGCTAGCGACCGAGAGAGGACAAGACAGGCGAAGCGTCCTCAATGAAGATCAGGATAGTGACGAGACACACACGCACAACACAACGACAGGAGAGCAAGCACATGAAGACTAGAACAAGAAGGAGGACAAGAAGGCGATAGGCGTATGGTTCAGCAGGTATTTCCTTGTGGTTCAGGCATCACGCTCTCGTGGCACGTGTTCCGACGCTTAGAACTTGAGCGCGTGGGCGCGGTCGTTCTTCGTGAGCGTGAACTTGGCGTTCAGGTACGCCTTGAGGAACGGCTCGGCCTCGACCTTCTTGAGCAGCGCAGCGTCGACCGCCTTCTGGTCCTTCTTGCGCTGGTCCGGGATGACAGGCGCCTGTAGTAGTGACGATTGCCGCGAACGTGATTGATCACACAGAGACAGCACGACGCGTTAGCACCTTGCGGTTGAAGGAGCTTTGCCACAGCAGCGATCCCAAGCGCTTAAGTGAAGCGCCTCGCCCGCACTCGAGCTCGCTCTCAAAGTAGAAAGTGTGAGCAAGAGCGAGAGCGAGGACGACTTCGAGGTCGATCAAGTGTAGCGTCCCGTCTGTTTGTTCATCTATCTGTCTGTCGCTCGACCCCAGCAGCAAGTGGGGGAGGACATCAAGACATCAGAACGACGAGGCGCCAGGGACTCAAACGACCAGTGTGTGTGCAGTGCCAACCAAAGCAGTCGACCAGACAGGAGGGAGGGACGCGCGCGCAGAGGACCGCAGCAAGTACAAGAGCAAAGAAGAAAGAGAGACGCACCGAAGCCGACTGGGCGAAGAACTGCTCCTCCTTGGTCTTCTTCGACGACACCTTCTCCTTCGCGAAGTACGCGTCGTTGATCTCCGGGAGCTTCACGCCCGTGAGGTCCACCTTCGTCGACGTCGCAATGACGTACGCCTGGTTCACACGGCGAAGCGGCACGCCGTTCACCTTGTACGGGCCTGCAATGATTCGTACAAGAAGCACAAACATGTGTGAGCACGCGGCTTGTGTACCGACGCATCAAGTAGCACCCAGCAGCCAGCAGCAGTCTGGCGTCAGCATGCCAAAGTTCCTCAGCTCTCATAATCTTCGCGATTCTTCAGCAGGTGAATCAAGACAACGTTTGACCAAGCGACCTCCCGAGAGAGACCACTCGGCAGAACGGCTTTCAACGCACTCGCAGTCACTGCAGTCCACACGCACAGCAGAGCAAGCTCCACAGCACTCGTGTCCTTCTGCAGCGACTGCAAATGCGCTGTCCACAGAGCCCAGACTCGGTTGCCTCTCGAGGTCAAGTTTGCATCCTTGGAACGAGGCGCTGGCACTGCTGCTGCTGTGGTGAGTGGGCATGAAGACGTACCCGTGACGAGGAGGAGACCCGACTCGAGCTGGTTGAGGAACACCACGCGCTTGCCACGGAAGCGGCCCGAAAGGAGGATCAGCACCGTGCCCGGCGTGATCGACTTGCGGAGCTTCGCGGTCTTGACCGAGTTACGCGCCGTCTTGGCCGACGGGAGCGGCTTCGGGATGTAGTCGGCCGGGTACCACTTCTTCGTCGACGCCTTCTTCACGGCCACGACCTTCTTCGCACCGCCCTTCTTGTTCAGCTTGAAGCGGCCATTGCTCTTGCTCAGGCTGTTCGCCGCAATCGCGTTGATGCCGCGAGCGAGCTCGAAGTTCTGGCGCTTGGCCGACTGCTTGGTGGTCTTGGCTGGCATGATGCAAATATACCTGCTCGCGAGCGTGACGACGATAGTATTATGTGAGTCGATGCGGTCACGCGGACAGGGGATGCACGCATATCGGGCGCATGCACACACACACACAAGACACACACAAGACACACACAAGACACACAAGCAGACAGCACTTGCTTCACTTGCTCACCTGTTTGGAAAACTGATCGCTCGTAGCACGAATGTGTTCCAACAGAGCTTTTCTGACGACCAGTCAATCTCAAATCGGTTTGGAGAGGTACTAATCGTACTTAAACGAGTTGAAAGGAGAGATCGGCGAGGCGACAACTTTGTGGTAGTCAAACTCGAGTCAAGATGGTCAAGAGGCCTGCTGTCTTGCTCGCCATGGTCTCGATCAACGCTTCGCCAAACGTATCTGGTTGCCCAGAGCGTAGTGACAGAGTTCTCTATCGTCCGACACCAACGACACCATGAACATACGCCAAAGTGCATCCAAATGCTGCGTTACTCTTGTGCTTACGATCTACTGCAAAGGCACTTACTTGCCCTGCTCCATGTCCTACAAATCTACGTCCTGCGTCCTACTGCTGGCTACTGACTACTGACAGATGCTGCTTCCATCTGCTCCACGACACGCGCTCGCTTGATCGCTTACTCGTCGTCGTCGTCGCTCTCGTCGTCGCCGTCATTCTCCTGGAGCGACCCGAGCACGCTCTGCTTGCCGAGACGCGCAAGGATCGCCTCGACTTCGCGCACGCCCTTGTCCGAGATCTGGTTGCTGTCGAGCTCCAGGCGCGCAAGGTGCGGCTTCGTCGCAACGACGCAGTTCACGACGGCGATCGCACCCTTCGCTGTGATCTCGTTGCCGCACAGCGAGAGCTCAACGAGCGCAGGCAAGCTCTCAGCACTGAGCGCAGCGACAAAGTCCTTCACACCGGCCGACGTGATCTCGTTCTCGTCCAAGCGCAGGACCTGGAGCTGCGTCTGTGTCTTGAGCAGCGGCGCCAAAGCGCTCAAGCCATCGTCTTCGAGCTCGTTGCCCGAGAGATCGAGCTCACGCAGCTGGATGTTGCTGCTCGCAAGCGCTTGGAGCACTTGCTCGGCGCCGTCGCGGCCGAGCGACGCGTCGCGCAGCTTGAGGAACTGCAGCTGCGTCTGTTTGGCGACTGCGGCAGCGAGGTGCGCAGCGCCTGCGTCCGTGAACGAGCAGTCGCTCACATCGAGCGACGTGAGATCGCGCAAGTGCAGACTGATGTTGCGTGCAAGCGCAGCGCTCGCGTCCGGACCTGCACGAGCACTTGCGTAGCGGAACGCAGTGAGCTTTGGCATCTTGTCGAGCACGTTTGCGACTGCGAGGCAGCCGTCGTGGCCGCTCATGTTGTTGTAGAAGTGGAACTCTTCGAGCGTCGAGACAGCGTCTGGACCGTTCTGCAAGATGATCTCCTGCGCAATCACACCAGCAGCGGCGGCCGAGATACCGTTGTTGCAGAACAGCAATCGACGGAGCGACGGCTGTGGGATGAGCAAGTCAAAGCACGCGCGCACGCCCTTCTCGCCGAGTGCATTGTCGCTCAAGTCAATCTCATCAAGGACATGGCCGCGCAGTGCACTGCACATGATCGTGAGTACGCGCAGTGCTTCGTCTTCTGGGCGACCGGCGATGACATCCGCCAAGTCTGCGACCTTCAAGCCTTCGAGGCGCGCGAGGAACGCGTCGGCGATCACGCGCGCACCGTCCTCCGTGTAGCTCTTGCCACGAAGACTGATCGCGTCAAAGCGCAGCGGCGTTGTCTCGGTCACTTGGATCCCAGCAGCGACCAGGAGCTCGTGCGCACGCGCCGCATTCACGACTTCGCGCTGCTTGTTTGCAAACTCAAAGAGCGGCGCAGCAGCAGGCGAGATTACGAGCGACTTGTCAAGGAGCGCTGCAAGTCCGTCGACACCTCCAAGAGGCGGCTCGACTTCCGCTTCCTCTTCGTCCGTTCCATCCTCGTCGTCTTCATCGTCGCCGTCTTCGTCGTTGTCTTCGAGCGAGCCGAGCACGTCGCTCTTCTTCTTCGCTTCGAGCAGCGCGACGATTGCGTCGACACCGTCTGCCGAGATCGCATTGCCGTCGATCTCGAGACGCACGAACGCTGGCTTGTCTGCGACCGCGTGCACGAGCGCCGACGCACCAGCCGTTCCGATCTCGTTCACATTCGCAATGACCTTCTCGAGACGTGGCGCGTGGGTCTTGAGCGCCTTTGCGAGCGCCTTTGCTCCGCGCGACCCAATCTCGTTCTCCTCGACCTGGAGCACGCGCAGGCTTGTAAACTTGCGCAGCGCCAATGCGAGTGCGCGGACGCTGTCGCCCGTGAGGTCGTTGCCCGAGACGTCGAGTGACGTGAGTGCGCCAGCACCAGTGTTCTCGGCGAGCGCCTTTGCAATCGCAGTCATGCCAGCGTCTTCGACGCTTGCGTCACGCAAGTTCACTTCAACGAGGTTCGTCTGTTGCTTGAGCGCCGCAGCGACGGCAATGCCGCCTTCAGCCTTGAACGTGTTGTCGCTCAAGTCGATGCGCTCGAGCTTGTGGAGACTGCTAAGCGCTTTCGCGAACGCGAGGCTGCCAGCACGCTGTGCGCGCGTCGCAGAAAAGCGCAGGTCGCGCAGTGCGGGCGAGAGCGGCAGGAGCTTCGCGAGCGCAATCGCACCGCCGTCGCCGCTCATGTTGTTGTAAAAATGGAACGTCTCGAGCTTCGTCGGCGTCTCCGGGCCGCGGAAGAGCAGCACTTCGTCCGCGATCACGCCAGCAGCAGCGGCCGAGATGCCGTTGTTGCAAAAGTACACGTGCTGGAGGTGCTCCTGTGCGAGGAGCAGCCCAAAGCACGCGCGCACGCCTTTCTCGCCAAGCGCGTTGTCGCTCAAGTCAATGCGCGTGAGCGTCTTGATCGACGCGAGCGAGTCGCAGAGCGTCGCAAGCACCTGGAGCGCTTCGTCCTCGGGGCGACCGGCAATCATGTCGGCAAAGTCGACGCTCGTGAGCTCAGCAAACGCGTTTTTCGCAACGAGGCGCGTGAAGAAGCCTGCGATCACTTGCGCTGCCTCGAGCGTGTAGCTCTTGTTTCGCAGCGTGATGTGCGTGAACGACGGCGCGTCTGCCGCGCTCTCGACGTCAGCGTACGCGCGCAGGAGCTCGTACGCACGCTCGGCCGTGACTAGTTCCCGCTCGCCGTCGAACGAGAGCACGTTGCGAGCTGCCATGATGCTGCTGGAAAGAGACGAAGAAGGAGACGAAGGGGACGACGAAGCGAGTGATCGAGTCGAGTTCGCGCGCTCGCAGGACGATGGAGAATGGCGAAAACGCGCGAGAGCGATCGATGGCGGCGACGGCCAGCCTCTACCGCCTCGACTATTGCATAGCACTAAGCGGATCAGCTGTTGTAGACAGGTATTGACCTCCACACTAGCTCGAATTGTGGAGGAATCATTATAGAATGTGCAATATGAATTGGTGGTAAAAGTCTTTTCGTCTTCTTGCATATTTCGAATAGAGCGTGATTTGCCCTCATTTTTGTTCAATAGAGAGGGTTGCAGCTGGTTCGTTTCACATGCGAAAAACATGAGGGAGTCCACACGCTGAATCGTCGAGTGTGTGTGTGTGACTTGGGTTCAAACGGACTGACGCACATCAACGAGTGCATCATGCACAGTACTTGCCAGGAGCCACTTCGATTCATCCATCCATCTCACGACAACACCATCAAGACAAACACAAGAACGTCAACGAAATCCTAGTGAGATGCATTGCCTAACCATCGATCTTACAATAAATTTACCACGAACGTCGTCGGTCGCGACAGAGACGAGATCAGAGCTCGCTTGGAAGCGAAGCGCGCACTGCAGCGATCGACGCAGCAACGCACTCGTGCACACTCGCACTCACATCCTGCACGAGCGTCGCAACCGACGCACGCGCCTGCAAAAACGAGCTGCACAGCGAGTCTGTTGATTCATGTTTGCAAGAGCACAAGCGTAGCGTTAGCCTCTCTCGCGCGCGTCGACCACCACCTCCCAGTGTATACACACAGCACTCCACACAATGACGTACCAGACTCTGCGTCCACGGGGCAAAAGTGCAGCTGCTGCTGTGCGATCTCGACGGCAGCGAGCACAAGGACGAGTGCGACGCAGAGCAGAAGCACTGCAAGTGGGATCTTCGTCAGCAGCGCCTGCTGCTGGAGCTTCTGCTCGTGCTCTGCGGTCTCTTTCACGAGCTCAAGCGTCTCTTCCGCCTCGACCTCCGGGATCGACTCGGCGTCCGAGTCTTCGTCGTCATTCTCGCTCTCGGCCTCAGGCGTAAAGTCCGAGTCGTTCTCCGAGTCGAGGTCGTCAGCAGCAGCAGCAGCGTCAATGATCGTCGTCGACGCCATGCGCGAGCGGTCGCGAAGACGGCGGATCTCCTGCTGCTGCACTTCGACTGGCGCGTAGATGTCGATCTTCTTCTTCACGAGACCGAGTTGCTTGAGGTGGTAGTTCGTCGACGGACCGTTCCAGTCGCCCACTTCTGTCTTTGCAGTCTCTGTCTCAGTCTTTGACGCGTCCGTCGCCTCGTCCTCATTCACAAGATCGTTCAGCTTGCTGCGCGTCGCACTGCATTCCATTACACGAGAGGTCCATACATCAGTGGCGGCTCACTTGCAACAGATCACGCACGCAATGCTCTAAAGAGCAACAAGCACGTACCGCAAGAGCGCAGCAGTCGCATCGTAGCTGGCGCTCACAGTAGCAGTCGTTGCTGTCGTCGTCACCGCTGTCTGCTGCTGCTTCAGAGCAGTCTGTTTCGTTAGTTCATGTGCACGCAAGCGAAAGAGAGCGTCAGCGCACGCGCATGTCATTGTCAGCAGCACACGCGGTGGCATAGACGCGCGTACCTGCTGCTGCTGCACTGTGCTCTCGATGTTCTTGCTCGCCACCTTCGTCGAGGCTACTTCTGCGATCTGCTGCTGCTGTGCTTGCGTTACCGTAACGACAGTCGCTGATGCAGCGCTCGCGGTCGAGCTGGACGCGACAGCGACGCTGCGCTTGCTCTCGGCGCGCGTCGAGGCGGCTGCTGAGGTCTTCTGGACCTTGACTTTTGCGTGCGCATCGAGCTTTTCCTCGAGCAGCTTGCGCTTGCCTGCGTTTTCGCTCTTGACGCTCGCCATGCGCGCAACGGCTTCTTCGACGCGCTTTTGCTGCTCGAGCGCCGCTTGCTTGCGCGCTGCCTCGAGCTTCGAGACAGGCGAGAGCATCTCGTCCTTGTACGCGCTCGCGGCGGGGTTCGTGCTCGGGTCAGCTGCCTGTGCGACTTGGACGGCCATTGTGCTGGATGGTTGTGGCGGTGACGGTGGTGATGGTGATAGTGAGACGGAGGGGGATAGTGTCGACAACTACGACGACGAAAGTGCGCTTCTGAGAGAGATCGACGCGTGCGGAACTGCTGCAATCGTGCAATGGGAATGGGGAATTGGGGGAGAACGTTTGAATTCAAACGTTTGAGTTGAGGAACAGGGTCACGAGGTCACATAAACTATGCTCAAACACTCATTTAGTGAGTTTGTGAGCACTCTTAAAGAACTAAAGCAGGTGGACCACAAAGCTCCAGCTAGCTACTTGTTTTTTGTATCAAGACTGCGCTTCGACATTCGCAAGGCATATCAAGGAGAGCTGTCGAATCATTTCACTATCGGCGCAGGAAACATAGTTTAATCAAGTAAATCGACGAAGATATGTGGTCCACAGAGCTCCGCCAAGTCACTCAGTTTTTGTATAGAACCTGCGCGGCGAAGCTCACATATAAATTTCAAGTACAAGCAAAGAAGGTTCAGCAACTTTAAAGAAAACCTGTGCAGCTTTGACAAAATGTGTTATTCAATCATAACACATTTCCTTCATGATTGATTGTTTACTTTATCACGAGGTGAGTGATTGTCTCCTGATTGATGATAAAGTGCGCGACAAAAGTCTTGGAAAAAAACTATTTTGTTGGCTGTACCGTCAATTTTGCTCGTAGAAGCTAAAAACATATCAAAAACGATAGAGCGTTCTGCGACGATTGCGGTGATACAATCCGATCACCGAAA
>JAASFL010000414.1:0-19909 GCA_023333735.1 Globisporangium takayamanum
AACGCGCTAGTATCGTCGGATCAGCAGAATTGAGCGGCGCCGGGGCCGAAAAACGACCGAGGCGGGACTCGAACTCTCGCAAGACAATATCTCTGTGGAATCGCCGGGGCTTTAAACCACTGGGGCACCCCGCGACCCCCAGCCACCAAGACGTGGTTCTTTGGTGGAGTATGGAGTGGACCAAGTGTGTGAAGGTCGGAACGACGAGGCTCTGTGCAACTCGAAAAAAGAACGAAAATTTCGCCGAGCAGACGGCATGGAATGATCGAGCAAGTACAAGCGAGCAGCGAAGCAAGCAGGCATACGTTGTGCAAGTCACAAGCCTCTCTGCACCAGCAGTCCACCGTCGTCGTGAGCAGCAAACAAAGCAAGCAAGCGGTCTTGCTTTCCATTCGCAAACAAACAACTGGTGCAACCACGAAAGTGTATGCTGTATCTTGTCCTGTCTGTCAGCGCGAAACGGCATTCTCAAGTGGCTCACTTTTTTTCGTCGAGCAGCTGTCGTCGTGTTGCTGATTTATCAGCAACAACATGTATAGCATTAGCTCAGATTTAAGATTGTAAAGTAGAAAGCATTTTGAATTTTATGGTTCTGCTTGCTGCTTGCTGCAACCTGTGTGTGGATGGGTGCGAATGGCCAGCCGCTTACTGCCATAGCGAACCGAAGAACAAGGGCGTAGAATCCAAGAGCGACTTGCTCAGCAGCAGCAGCACATGTGTGTGTGTGGGAGAGCGCTTGCTAGACCACCGCTGCGATGCCCGCTGCTGCTGCCGCAGTTCGCTCCCGCAGCCCCACTTTCGTTTGCGCCGGCGGCAGAGAACACGATGTTCCGCTCCTCGCTCACTACTGCGGTCGCGCCGCACCACCACCACGCACACGCGCACACGCACTACACACACCACCACCATACTCAAGTCGACAGCAGTAGTGCGAGTGCAACAGCTGCAGCATTCCAGTACATTCTCCAGCAAAACGCGCTCAGTGCCTCGCAGCATGCGTATCACCACCAACAGCAGCAGCAGTTCCCACTCGCATCGCGCTTTGGCGTCGTCGCACCAGACGATGACGACGATGTCTTCCACCAGCTCTGGTGCGAGCCGGAGCACGATGAGACCATGCGGCTGAGCACTGCATCGACCATATCCATGGCATCCTCGTCGCCGTGCTCGTCCGAAGCAGGCGACGACGACACCCATGCGTTCCACAACGCGACAGCGATGGTCGATGGCGACGACGACGACGACGAGCCAGTGCTCGAGCCGCCGCCGAGCAGCACGAACTCACTGCTCTTTGAACCACTTGACTTGCCGCCGAAGAGCACTGGCAGCACCGGGAGCCTCTCGCTCGAGCAGACGCTCAAGGACGCGTTCCTGAACTACACGCCCGAGGCGTCGCCAGCCAACTCGTCGACGTCGCCGCTCTTGTTTGACAAGACTGCTCAACACTCACAGCCAGTGCTGTCTGCGTCGCTGCTCCGGAGTATGAACATGAGCATGAGCAACAGCAGTAGCAACAACCACAGCAGTCGGAGCGTCACGTCGCTGCTCTACGGTCCACCATCGTCGTCGTCATCGACTGCGACGCTCCGTACTGGGCTCTTTGACCAGCACGAGTACTCGTTCCCCCACCTGCCAAGCGCCACGACGACTGCGAGTCCGCCGACGAGCAACTCGAGCCTCCTCAACGCGATCCTCGGGATCACCTCTGCGCCATGGATGACTGCGCCAGACGCGCCATCGTCAGCAAACAGCACCATGGCGTCGAACTACCAGACGCAGCAGCAGCCACAGAGCCACAACAGTATGCAGAAGCTCCTGTTCTCAGCCACTGCACCAGCAAACACGAACAGCACGAGCCACGAGAGCATGGCGCCGCTCTGGATCTCCACGTCGATGCTCGCAACACCGACGTCGCAGCTCCCAGCACCAGAGCGCACCCGCAAGGTCACAGCTGCCAAGAAGACGCGCGCACGACGAACGCCCAAGGCGTCCGTGCGGCGACCACCTGCTGGCGGTGCATCGGCACTGGCGCTCTCGCTCGCAGGACTCACGCGCGCAGACGCAGCAGCCAGCTACTCGGGTGCGCAGTCGCCCATTGGCTCGGCTATGAGCGATGCCGAGAGCACCGGTGGCGCGGACAAGAGCACAAAGGGCAAGAAGTGCGTCGAAGCTGGCTGTGCGCGTCGCGCGCAGTCAAACAGCCGGTGCAAAGCGCACGGTGGCGGTGCACGGTGTCAGTACACTGGACCCGGTGGCTGTGCACGGAGCTCTCAAGGCGGTGGCTTTTGCCGCGCACATGGCGGCGGCAAGCGCTGCGAGTTCCCCGGCTGTGAGCGCGGTCAGCAGCGCAAGGGTCGGTGCTACGTGCACGGCGGTATTCGCAAGTGCCAAATGGGGCCGTGCGAGAAGAAAGACCGCGGCAATGGCTTCTGCATTGCCCATGGTGGCGGCAAGCGATGCGAGTTTGCTGGCTGCTCGCGCGCAGTGCGACGCGGTCTGCTCTGCCAGCTCCACGAGAGCGCGAGCTGAGACTTCCGTTCTTGTTGAGTAGAAGATCACCAGCGCACACTGAGATTGTAAATAAGAGTATGATCCTATCCAACGAGTTCTTGGACGTGCTGCGTGTGTTGGGGAATGACAAGGAGCTTCGTCACGTCCAAAGACGTACAACTTGTGTATCTGGCCGATCACGCCCTAGTGTCCTGGTACGTAAGACATCTCTCATCATGTCGGCTGCGGATCGTACGCACCAAGATCCAGGTACTGGATCTGGTCAAACCCGATGGAGGTCGCCACGCTAACGCACTCGATCTCTCTGGTTCGACTATCGCTCACATGAGCGCAGTGCGCATGTGCTGAACGACGTCGCGCCATTCAGACAGCACCAGCATGTCCACCTGGTGCGGAGGCATGCAATGCGATCCTGCCCTGTCTGTCGCACGCGCGAGGGTGGAAGAACGAAGGAGCCAAGACTCGATTCTGCTGGATCGCTACAGCGAGACAGGTTAGCAGCGGAAAGTGCACACGTGTGGCGATTGCGACCTTTCGGAGCGCGCCACACAACGCAGTGTGTGAGATCTGAAGCTGGTGGTGATCTGCGGCTCCTGTTACGTCGGTCGTGTGCGCACAGGTAGCGACATACTCTACGACGATGCGCAGCGTGCGTTCGGCTACGCAAAGAAAGCGAGCGTGGCGTGGTTCTACTAACGCACTGCTGTTGCTTGCACGTGCTACAGTCGTCGTCGTCGTCGTCGTCGTCGCTTTGTGTCAGCCTTGACTTTGCCATCTACTCGACGTCCTATTCTTGGCGTCGCTGCAAGCATAACGACTCGCCTTGTCATCATCACACACACACGACAACAACCAAGTGCGCTCCCTCCCTCCTCCAAGAGTGCGCGCTCGAGTGCGCTCGAGAGCTAGAGAGAGAGAACGCGCGAAACCGAGCGCACATTGAGCCCGACGTCGACCGAGTGTCATCCTTGGCGGCAACAGCACCACGCAGCATCTGCGCTCTCGTGACGACACGCTCGCTCACTGTCTCGCACCGCCATTCATTGGATCGTGTGTGTGTGAAGCAACACCATCATGGCGGACGATGCTAGCGCTGCAGCTGCGGCGCCAGTGCAAGAACCGAGCGTGCTCGAGTCGATCAAGCTCCCACGCGGCGGCGTCGTGGCGTCGACGTCCATCGGTCCCGTGCAACTCGGGATGCCACCAGAGACAATCAAAGACTCGATGAAGCTCGGACTGCCTGTGCCCCGGCACTACATCGTACCGTCCGAGCCATTCACAAAGACACTCGGTGCGAACATGGGCGTGAACGTCGCCGAGTTCGAGTTCCCAGCGTACTGCAACTTCTTTTTCAAGCGCCAGTGTGTGAACTTGATCGTGACGTCGATCGACGTTGAGCTGCGCATTCGGCAGGTGTTCCAGGAGACACTCTTTGGTCCCGCGACGCTCGACCTCAAGCACGACTTCCCACACGCAACGCCGCCAGAGCTGTACCCGAACTTGCAGAAAGAGCTCGAGTACTTTCGCAAGTTCGGCGACACGCTCATTACGCTCGACATGCTGCTCAAGTTCACGCACTTTGACGAGAGCGGCGAGGCGTGGATCGTCCAGAACGACCAGAAGATCCTCGTGAAGAAGGGCGACGGGTCGTTCACGATCGTCGATGGTGCGAAGAGCGTCACGCTTGCAGATGCTGTTGACTTGCCGCCGCCGCCAGTGATCGAGCACATCAACGACTCGTTCTACCCACCGGCGTTCGGTGTCACAGTCCTCGGGAACTCGCACGGCTTTGATCCGCACGGCAAGACGTCTGGCTACGTGCTCTGGATCAACCACCGCGGCATCATGATCGACCCGCCGCCGTTCTCGTCGTCGATCCTCATGGCGAGCAATATCCCGGCGCTCATGATCGATGGCGTGATCCTCACGCACTGCCACGCAGACCACGACGCGGGGACGTTCCAGAAGATCCTCCAAGAAGGACGCGTCGCGCTCATTACGACAAACACGATCTACCGCTCGTTCCTGCGCAAGTACTCGGCGCTCTCGGGCTTTGACGAAGACTTCCTCAAGCGTGTGCTCGACCACCGACTCGTGCGCATCAACGACCCACACACGATCCGCGGCGCCGAGTTCCGCTTCTTCTACTCGCTCCACTCGATCCCGTGCGTCGGCTTTGAAGTCACGTACGGCGACAAGAAGATCGTGTTCTCTGGTGACCACTTGAACGACGTCGACAAGATCCACCAGCTCCACCAGGACGGCGTGCTCTCGAAGGCGCGCTGTGACGAGCTCGTGAACTTCCCGTGGCACTGCGACACGATCTTGCATGAAGCCGGCGTGCCGCCGATCCACACGCCGCTCAAGACGCTCATGGGGCTCGAAGAGTCGATCCGGAAGAAGATCTACGTCGTGCACACGGCGGCAAAGGACTTGCCAGCAGACAGTGGACTGCGCGGCGCGCTTGAAGGCGTGCACAACACGATCACGCTCGAGCCAAAGCTCCCAGAGAACGCCGGCGCGCTCGAGATCCTCGACCTCGTGCGCAAGATCGAGCTCTTTGCCGAACTCACGCTCAACAACGCGTACGAGATCCTCCAGATGGCGCGCAAGGTCAATTACCCCAAGGGCGGCGTCGTGAAGAAGAGCGGCGAGGTCGGCGACACGTTCTACATCATCATCGTCGGCGAAGCGCAGGCGCTGTATCGGCAAGAAGACAGCAATGGCGCGCACCACCACCAGACGCCACCGCCGTCTGAGAAGACCCACGCGAGCTCGTCGCCGCGTGCGAATGCGAACCGCAAGCGCGTGTCGATGCTGTCGCTTGCAAAGAAGTACATCCCTGGTGACTACTTTGACCTCCAGAGCCTACTCACGCCGAACTGGACGTTGCCGTACCAGATGATGGCGGTCACGAAGCTCTCGCTCCTCGAGTTCAACGCCATGGACTTCAACTGGTTCCTCCGGCGCACCGCGGCGTTCGCGCGGCTCCAGAAACTCGTAGAGAGCCGACTGAACTTCTCGTACGACATCATCGAGTCGAACCAGGTGTTCCGGAAGCTTACGAACTCGCAGCGGACGATGCTCGAGATCATCTTGAGCCAGCGCGACGTGAAAGCTGGGCAAGTGCTCTGGGAAGTCGGCGACAAGTGCAGCGCTGCTGTGATCATTGACAAAGGGCAGTTCCAGCTAAAAGACCCGAAAGGCGCGACGAGCTCTGGAGCAGCAGCAACAGCGACAGCGCCGCCGCAGACAGTCACGAGAAAGCACCGACCGTCCTACAACGTACGTAGCAGTGCCAGTAGCTTGTGCAGTACAGTGTCGCTGTGGGACTGAGTGACTGAGAGCTGCATCATCTCACACGAACGAACGCTCTGTGTCGACAGCGCATCATTCCACTGGACATGAGCATCCTGACAAAGTCGCCCGACGACAACCAAGGCACGCTGCTGACGCAAGGGAGCTTCATTGGCGACGTCGACAAGCTCATCTCGGCTGAAGACTCGACGCACGCGACGTCGCTCGTGTGTCTTCAAGCTGGCTCGGTATTCTATATCCTCAAGCACGATCTCCAGGGCTTCCTCATGGAGAACCCTGGCATCCTCATGAGTCTCAGCGGCAAGATGTACGTCCGGTAGAGGCACTGACAGCGACCGGCAGCACCACAGCTCACAAAGACACCACTATTACTTTGCAAACGAGTGAAGACAATGAGGTATGTGGTGCAGGACGTAGGGCGTAGGAGACAGAGACAATCACAACAGCAGCAACGAGAGATGTACAAACAACATCGAGCCATTTTTTAGATGTCATGCAATGACAACTCCTTGCTCTGCTCGTGCGCAACTTCTTGCTTTGCTTGTGTGCACCTTCTTGCTTTGTTTGCTCTTGCAAGGCGCAAGGAAGCAACGTCATGCGAGGTTTCCTTTCGCATCGCTGCATCCTCGACCTTTCTCTTCGTCCACTTCCGCATTCCACTTCTCCGAGCGCAGCAGCAGCAAGAACAGCAGCAGTCACTCGCATCCGCCCAAACGCTCGTGCCACACATGCCAGCGAGAAGATTCTGCCGATGCGCTGTGATGAAAGCGCGCATATTGGCGAGAGAGCTCCGACACGATCACGCCGAGTTCACGAGTGAGCTCGCAGCACTTGACGAATCGAACGCACTTGAGTCCGAGGCAGCGCACACGCGCGATATGATCGAGCGACACTTGCAGGAGACAGCGCGCTTGCTCGAGTGCGTCGAGTGGCTCCAGACGCACTTTATGGAGCACGAGAACTACGCCGCGCTGCCACTGCTCGGACGCGTCATCGGCGAGCTCATCCGTCCGCTCCTGGTCATTCGGTGCGTCTGTCTGTGTGTTCGTATGTATCTGCGAACATCCGCGTGGTTGTTGTGCACGGCACGCATTCTGGACTGGCGCTCATGTACGCACATTGCCAGACGCATGAGGACGTCGTACTGGACGCTCGTGCCCTCGGCGTTCCTGCTGGTCGCAATTGCGCAACATCTCGACTGGCTCCCGCTCCTCCCACACGCACCGACGCAGCGAGCGTTCAATCTGCTCACTGGGTCAGCGCACGCGCTCGGCAATGCGCTCGCACTGACCGACGTGTGGCAAGACTGGTACCTCCCAGCAGTCTACGCACGCCGCGCACTTGGCGCGAACCAGAGCTTTTGCATCGTGCTCATCGAGGAATGCGGTCTTGCAGTCGTCGTCTTCCTCGTCATGGTGTTCCCGCTGTTGATGCCGTCCACGTAGACGAGCAGCTCTGGCAGTACACGTAGCAGCAGAAGCCGTAGCTGCGTACGAGCCAGTCGTTTGCGCGGAGCGCGATCATCGTCGTTAGTCGCTCCTGCTTGCGCTGCTCTGCATTGATCGATCGCGTTCATTGCGTGCGTACGTCAGCGTCGTCCCTTTTTGCAGCCATTTCGTCGCATACATTGTTCAAGTCAAATCGTTCTTTGTCGTTCACTGTGTTTGTGTGGTCCACACGCACATCTTAACAGCTCGCAAGCTCACTCGTCGCGACCGTCCATTCTCGATTCCTCGCTCGATCGCTCAAGCTCCAACTCGACCACAGCAGCAGCAGCAACAACGATGGTGGTCGGCGTCGTCGCAGCCGCGTTCACAGTTGCGCGCACGCTCCTGAGCTTCTACGGCTCGCTCTGGTACTACTGGGTGCGCAAAGGCAGCTACGCCGCGTGCCCGTTCTTCAGCGACGACTTGCACGCCAAGACGTACGTGTACTCGATCGCGCTGCTCAATCCGCTCTGGAGCGAGCCGCACTACCGCCACCCGAGCTTCTACGTCGACTTGGTGAAGAACCTGCGCAACGTTGCGATCCCGGGCACGGGCATCCCGCTCTCGATTATCTCGTACTCGCGCTTGATCCTCTTCCCGTTCCTCGTGTTTGTATACCCGGTGCTGTGCTTCATTGGCGCGTTCCTCGAGCGCAACGCCGTGTACTCGAGCAAGCAGGGCGGCGCGATGGAGCGCATCTTGCGCACGTACAACCAGATCCTCGTGAACCCACAGAACTGGTTCGCGTTCTGGCGCGTGAACTGCCACATCGTGAGTCTCCACAGCCTCAAGACGAACTCTCCGGGGTACCTCATGGAGAACAAGTGGGACTTCCTCATTGACGCTGAGAAAGAGAACATTGCTGTGACGCCGTACCTCAAGGCACCAGCGTCGCTCGTGATCAAGGACCGCAATGAAGAGGGCGGCATGGGCATCTTCATGTTCAAGAACGCGGTCGCGGGCGGCGACTGGATCATCCAGGAGAAGCTCGACAACTCGCCGTTCATCAACACGCTGCTCCCAGCGGTCTCGCCGCTCTCGACGTTCCGCATCATCACGGCGTCGCGCCACGGTCTCGGTGGTGACCTCAAGGGCGAAGACGGCGTCAAGTCGCTCAGCTGCGTCTTCCGCGCGGGTCTCGAAGGCGCGTCGACAGACCACAAGTCGATCATGTTTGACGTCGACATGGAGAGCGGGAAGATCCTTAAGGGCTCGACCACGACGCACTGGTACCGCGTCGGACTGCACCACGCGTTCCGCGGCACGATGAGCGTCGGCCACGACATCACGAACCACCCAGACACAGGCGTGCCGATCACTGGTAACGTGATCAAAGAGATCAAGGAGATGAAGAAGCTCTGCGAAGACGCGCACTTTAAGCTCATGAAGGACGTGCCGATCTGCGGCTGGGACGTCGCGATCACGAACAAGGGCGTGCTGCTGCTCGAAGTGAACATCTCGTGCAACTTTTTCCGCGGCACGTTCGACCAGCCGTGGTACTTTCAGTTCCTCGACGACTACTTTACGCACTTGGAGAAGCTCCCGACGCCAGAGAAGAAGAAAGCGAACTAACGCAGTGATGGCAGGTCGCAGCACCAGTGCGTTTGCATCGTGTACGTGCAATGCGCCGCGTCATCGAGCGCGTGTTGGACGTGCATTCTGTAGTGCACACGTCGTTTGTACTGCATGGTAGCTCTGCGAAATACATAGCGACAATGCATTCATGCTGTCATGGTGAAGCGCTGATGCACATATATGTGCTTGACACGAGCAGCGCCTGTACGAAGCGCTTGATCGCTGATGCCCAGCACCTCTTTATGCCTCTCGGTGCGACTTCAAAAGATGTTGAAGTCAGCTCGAGTGGACCACATGGGTTTTCAAAAATACGTGTGGTCCACACGTATTTCAAAGTGCCACGCAAGTCACAACTCGCATTATGATTGGCTGAGATAGCGTTTGTCTCTCATGAAATGTGTGGTCCACACGTATTTCTTGAGTGCCACGCAAGGCACAACTCGCACGGTGATTGGCTTATTGTGCGACATTAAATGAAGTGCGTATTTTTTCAAATCAATCCGCATTTTTCAATCGTCCGATAGATGACGAAAATACTGTAGCCTCTCAGTAAATACCTCAAATCCCGAGCAAGCCAATCCTCGCAAAGCGTTAAACCGCGTCATCGCGACTCGGAGTGTTTCGGGGCAGCTCGTTCGATGGCGAGGAAGAACAGCGAAGACGAAGGTGCTGATGCTGCTTGCTCACTCTGCATCAGGTGCGCCTCGGCTCGCGTGCAGCAGCATCGGCAGCACCTTTAAGAGCCGCCGCAGCAGCGATGGCGATCGCGATCCCTGCACCTGCCGCTGCGTTCAAGACACCGCGACCACGACAGCACTCGCCAATCGCTAGCATGCACGACCACCCGACGGCGACAACTAGCGAGCTGTTTCTGCCAGCGTCGATCCGGCGCGAGATGATTGCGCTGTTTTCGGTGGACGAGCTGCTCACGCTCGAGCAAGTCGACTCGCTCTGGCGCCACACACTGCGCGACGTCGGCTACTGGAAGCACTTTTCACTGCGCCACGACAACGACGTTGGCAAGAACGACGCACTGCTGCGACGCTTCGCAGCTGCTCACGGACGCGACGTCGAGCGTCTCGAGCTGATCAACTGCACATTCTCGGACGCGCTCTTGCCCGACATTGGCGCGCGCTTCACACGTCTGCAAGTGCTCGTTGTCTCGGGCTGCAAGTCGCTCACAGACGACGCGTTCGCTGCGCTCGTGCGCGCGTCCGAACAGTCGCTCGTCGAGATCCGCGCAGTCAAGTGTCCGCTGCTGACCGACAGTGCGCTCGAGTGCGTCAGCGCGCACCAGTCACAGTCGATCACGCGCATCGACTTTAGCCACTGTCGCCTGCTCACGAGCTTTGGCATTGAAGCACTGGCACAGCGCTGCACTGGACTGCGCTCAGTCGGTCTCAAGGGCTGTCCAAAGGCGAACGACGCGGCAGTCGTCGCGCTCGCAACAAACTGTGGCTCGAATCTGCACGAGCTGTTTGTCGGCGGCGGCGGGAACGTTGGCGACAGCGGCTTGCAGGCGCTCGCGAGCCACTGCGCGAACCTCGAAGCGCTCGACATTGCGCGGAGCAATCCGTTCGGGAACAGCCGCGGCGGTGTGTCGGACCACGCACTGCTGCAGTTTGTGACCAAGTGCGGGCAGCTCCAGCGCCTCGTGCTGCGCGGCCAGGGCCAGCTCTCGCTCGCTGTGCTCGCAAGCATCTCGGCGCACTGCCCGAAGCTCCAGAGCCTCGACATTGGCGGCTGCCGGCAGATCATTCAAGACCCCGTCGCGCTGTGCGCCGAGCTGAAGCGCATGTCACTGCTCGAGCAGCTGAGCGTGTCGTTCGCGCGCGGTCTGAGCGACTCGCACATCAGCTCGATCGCGACCCAGTGTCCGCAGCTCAAGAGCTTCGAGGTCGACGGCGCACAAGTCGCAGTCTCGTGCATGTGATGAGCGATAGCGTGAGCGTCCGAGAGAGAGTCTTGTTGATTTGTTTCATATATTTATTGACCGTCACTCTTGCTCTTGAGTTGAAGCGAGTTGAAGTGGCAGTCCGCACTGGCTGTCAGTCCGCAATGGCAACGACGCGCAAGCTCGAGCGCTGCAAGAGCGCGCAGCGGCAGGTCGCGCTCTTCAACCCGCAGGCTGTGCCCGCGCAGGGTACGAGCTGCTGCCACTTCCTCCTCGCTGTTTCATCGCCTGACGATCGCGTGGTGCTGCTACTTGTTGCAGTCGCAGAAGAACTCGACGGCATCTACGGCTTTCTCCCGAAACGTACTGCTGCTGCTTGCATCACTACGATAGCAATGGATGCTCGTGACAGTGGTGACGACTGACGATGGTTCATGTTCATCGTGTGTGTGCTCATTTGGTTGTGCGCAGCGGCAGCAGGGTGTCTCGCAGGTCTGGATTGCTCTGCTTTGGCTCTCATCGCTAGCGACGTCGGACCATCGAGCCCACACTGTGCTTCAAACGACTCATCGATGCTCGATAGACGTGATGATCTCGCAACGCAAAGGCGCGTTCCCGCCAGTTGCATTCATGGTTGGCACTTGCTCGTTCACGTCTGCTTGTGGTGGTGTGCGTTGCTTCTAAGTGTGGCACTCATTGATGCGCTGTTGTGTAATGCGGCAGCTCCTGACGCACACCACGAGAGCACTCTCAACCGAACAGATCATCGAAAAGTACGCGCTGCAGACACAGCAGTAGACGCTATGTGCATGGCTGCCACTCACACACGTGATGCTGTCTGGCAGACTTGCGCGCGCCGAAAAGGCGTTCACGCACATCTTTGCTATCGCTGTGGTTCCGTTCCCAGCCTTCATGGAGCTACAACACGCGCATATCCAGACTGGACTGCGCGTGAAGTTGCTCACTGGTGCGTTCTGCAGCTCGTTGGGTCTTGACGTGACACCAGGGGCTGTATACATTGACATGCGAGGTTGTGCTTCTCTCTCTCTCTCTCACTCTTGATCAGCGACGAGCGTGTCTTCAGCAGTGCGACTCATGGTACGTGCTGCTATGTAAGCCATCTCTTTGTGCGATATCGAGAGGATCTAATGACGTGGAGCATGTAGGCCACGCTCCATGAGAAACTAGCGCTCGAGATCTCGCAACGCGCCGAGCAGCTGAACATTCAGGTGCAGAGTGAACGACCATCACATGGCAGAATGCGTTCGCAGTGCCTCACGCAAACTTGCCTCTCTCTCATACACACACACACTATGCTGGAACTCGTAGATGGACACGCAGCTGCTCACACGAGAGCACGCGATGACAGTGCTGCGCACCAACTTTCCGTTCCTGAGCGTCGACGAGTGCGATATGCTCCTCGACTTGTTCGGTGCGCTGCTTGCTGTGCATGCGAGTCGTTTAGAGCCAATGGCGTCACAATGCGTATACTCGTGCCCTCATCTCTTGTTGTTGTTGTGCGTGTATGCGTCCTTGACATCACAGGCAGCATTGCGAAGCTGTCGCACGCAAGCGCTGCAGAGATTCTCGACACGACAGTGCTCAGCGCTGCGTCAGCGCACGCAATCGCAGAGTTCTTTAGCTCAGAGTACGTCATCGAGTAGACTGAGCCTGGCGTAGACCATTCAATACACACGAGTGCTCTGCTTTGCTGGTCGTCTGGTGCTGTGGTGTTGCTCACTATTGGGATGTTGCCTTACGATGTTGCCTTTCGCGTCGTTTCAGGATTCAGTGGTACAGTGTACCATTTTTGTGAGTCGCAAGCTGATCACCATCGATCATCGGCTGACGCAAAAGGCAACAACAACAGAGCAAGAGCTGCTCGTGCGTGCGTGCCAACGACACCATGAGCTTCTGGACGCGGCTCGCGAAGCCGATCTACTGCGTCGCGCCAATGGCGAACGTCACAGACGTCGCATTCCGGCGCATCATCACCGACCTGGCGAAACCAACGGTGCGCATGCGTGTTTGCTTGCTTGGAACGCATCACACCACTATCTTTCTCGCTCACCAGCGTTTGTTGGTATGTGTGCACGTGAGCGTACGCACAGGTGATGTGGACCGAGTTTGTGAGCTGCGAGGCGCTGACACACGATGCGGCGTCGCGGAAGCGCATGATGACGACGCTCATGTACGCCGAGCAAGAGCGGCCGGTCGTTGCGCAGCTCTTTGGATCAAAGCCCGAGCAGTTCTACGAGGTACGACTGCGCACACTCATGGCTGCTTGCCAAAGTCGACTCTAAAGCTATGATGTAGTGTGAACTGATTGACGACTTATGCGCGTATGCATAGTCTGCGATGATCGTTCGCGACCTTGGCTTCGACGGCATTGACATCAACATGGGGTGTCCCGAGAACAACGTGAACAACCAGGGCAGTGGCGCTGCGCTGATCTTGGACCCGCCGCTTGCAGAGGTGCGCGTCGCAACCACTGCATATCGCTCTCATACTATCTCTTCATAGCCACTGACACGCTACGGCACTCGAATTTGTGAGCAGCGCATCATTCGCGAGTGCAAGCGCGGCGCTGGTGACCTCCCAGTGACTGTCAAGACGCGCATCGGATTCGACAAGATCGAGTACCGGGACTGGGTGCTGCGACTGCTCGCGAACGAGCCTGAAGTGCTCACGATCCACGGTCGCACGCGCGCCGAGATGTCGAAAGTGCCGGCGCACTGGGACGTGATCGGCGACATTGTCACGCTCGCCAAGTCCGTTGGCTCACGCGCGCTCATTCTTGGGAACGGCGACGTGAAGAACTTGGCCGAAGCGCGTGAGAAGGTCGAGACGTACGGCGTCGACGGCGTCATGCTCGGACGCGCGCTGTTTGGGAACCCGTGGCTGTTCCAGGGCCACGCCGACACGTCGCACGTGCCTGTGCGCGAGAAGCTCGCCGTGATTCGGCAGCACACGCAGTACTTCCAAGAGCTGCTCGCAGAGCCCAAGCTCGTGGGCTTCCCGCGCATGAAGAAGTTCTACGGCGCGTACTTCAAAGGCATCCCGAACGCACGTCACGTGCGCGACCGCATCACGCACGTGCGCACGGCCGAGGAGTTCTACAGCGTCCTGGACGACTGCGTCGCGTACTTGGACGCGCAAGACGAGCAGCTCGCGCTTCAGAAGACAGAAGCAGAGACGTCATCATGACAGACGCTCATCGTACGATACACATGACCTCAATAGACGCGCATGGGACGCGAGAGAGCGCCACTGCTGCATGTAGGCAAGCGCTCGTGTCGATTCGATCGCTCTCGCTTTCTCTCTATGGTGATGCTAGCAGTAGATACACAAGGACGTCTTACTCTGCGAGCTCGTCGCCAACGCGCGCGTCGAGCACTTCGTCTGGCACGACCTTGATCGCTCGCTCGATGATCTCGCGCAGCGGCGGCACGGGTCCTTTCGTGGCCCAGTGCGCAGTGATCTCGCGCTTGTACGCCTTGCTCCCGAACTCGCCGCTGCACACGTCGCAGAGCAGACAAGAGCGCGAGCGAGTCAGTCGTTAGTCTATCGTGCCTTCATCCTCATCCCTTTGGCACTGCAGTAGTCCTACAAGACGTGACCGCTCTATAGCAAGACGAACGCACTTGAAAAGCGCCAAGAGCGGCTTGATGAGCGTCGACGTGCGCATTGTGTACTTGAGCGGACCGCGCGGCTCCGTGTCGCCCCACTTGGCTTGCAGGTCCTCTGCGTACGCGAGGTACTGCGCAATGATCTCGCGCCGCGACAGGTTCGGGTTCTCCGCTGCGCCAAAGATCAAGCGGTCGGCGTCGCGGAAGTTCCACGGCGTGTTGTACGCTGCGCGGCCGATCATGACGCCGTCCACGCCCGCGTCGTCGAGCAGCTCCTTGGCGTGCTGGATGCTCGCGACGCCGCCGTTGAGCGTGAAGCGCAGGTCTGGGAAGTCAGTCTTGAGTCGGTACACGACGTCGTACCGGAGCGGCGGCACGGTGCGGTTTTCGTGCGGACTCAAGCCCTTGAGTAGGCACTTGCGCGCGTGCACGACAAAGTGCCGCACGCCGCAGCTCGCAACGGCCGTAATGAAGTGGTGGAGCTCTTCGTAGCTGTCGTGGTCGTCGACGCCGATGCGGCACTTGACAGTGACCTCTGGCGCGTCGGCGCTTGGCGTAATCGCGCGCTGCATGCTCGCGCAGATGTCGCGCACGCGCTCAGGCTCGAGCATCAGGCGCGCGCCAAAGCAGCGACTCGACACGAGCGAGCTCGGACAGCCTGTGTTCAGGTTGATCTCGCAGAAGCCGCCGTACTCGCTCGAGAGCTTCGCCGCCGCTGCGTCGTCAGGCAGATAGACAGCGAGAGAGAGTGAGTGTGAGTGAGATGATAGGCTTGTATGAGCGCTGATGTGAGCGATAGACGCACCGCCGAGGTCCTCGACGTTGTTGCCGCCGAGCTGCAGTGCGAGTGGCGCTTCGACTGGGTCGTGGCCGAGGAAGAAGTCGAGGTTCTTTTGCTGGTGCAGGAGCTGGTGGTGGGAACACATGCGAGTGTTAGCCGAGGAGACATAGAGTTCACATGTGCATGCGAAAGACAGCGTACAGTTTGGTCGACGAGCATTTCTGTGTAGAGCAGCGTGTGTTTCGTGATGAGTCGCATCATGAAGCGGTAGTGCCGGTCGGTCCAGTCCATCTGCAGCAGCGAGTCCAAAGCACCAATTGCGTGTGAGTCCATCTGCAGCACATGTGCACAGTCATGCCTCACGCTTGGACACCCACGCAACAACGAGCTCTCGTCAATAGAGCAAAGAGAGACGTACCATTGGCGCCACTGACAGCCGCGCGACTGAAGGAGTTGCTGCTGCTGCCATCGTCATCGTCCTCTTCCACATACGCGCACAGCAAGTTGCTGGTCAGCGCTCGTTCGGAATGGCTTGATCAGCCGGCAGTGTCGAAAATTGTTATTCGACAGTAGTCAAGACAATTTCGACAGTTCTGTGTGTTCTCTACATTTACGAATTTTCGAAAATTGTTATTCGACATTTCTCAAGTATGTCTTTTTCTAGTTTTCGACAACTGTGGAAGCAGGAGCAAACGCCGCACAAACAAGGCTCGCAAGCGATCACGATGCAGATTGTCTTAAGTTATAGTTCACTGTCATTCGAACGCACTCGGACGCTGTCACCAACTGCATGCGCTCGGAGGCTCAGTGACAGAATCACGGATGCGCTGCTCAAGTCGCAGTGACAACAGACTTTGAGGACGCTGCTGACGACGCTGCTGCTGCAAGCTCTCTTTGCTTGCGCTCCTCCTCTTTCTTGCGCTGCTGCCGCTGTTTCGCTTTCTGGTTCTTCGCTTTCGCTCGCGCAGCGTCCTGTCGGAGCTTCTCAAGCAGCTCGTCCTGCGCATTGAGCTTGCGCTTCTTTGGGTTCCTGTCGTCTGCTGCTGCTGCGACTGGCGCTTGTGACGCTACTGATGCTGATGTACTTGTGGTCTGAGCACTGGACACTTTGGCATTCGTGCTCGAGTTGGCAATGCCGCGCGCATTGCGAGCTGCGATCAGTGCTTGCTCCTCGCGGTCGAGCTCTTCGTCCTGCGCGACCTTCAGTGCGCTCTCGGCTTCAGTCTCGAGCGCCGCTTTGTACGAGCCCGACTTGCGCAGCAGCTTCTTGCGCATTTCCTTCTCCTCTTCTGTCAGCACTTTGGCGTCTGCTGCATTAGTGGTGCGACCCGTGAGACTCGGCTTTGCAGATGCAGTCGGTCGGTACAGCGTCACTGGCGCTCGGCTGCGACTGCTGCGCTCGCTTGTTTCGTTTGTAGCATCGTCGTTGTCTTCGTCTGCTGCAAGAGCTGCAGCGCTGCGTCCACCGAGGAGCCACGAGCTCACGACATCGAACGCACTGCTCTCGAACGCGACGCTCTCGTCGTCGTCGTTGCGCATCGCCATGGCTGCGAGTCGTCAATCAATCGGTCAATGAGCTTGGCGACTGGTTGAGCTGTTTGTTTCGTACTTTATCGAGATACAACAGTACAGTTGCGGCTATACAAACACACTTTTGTTGAAACCGGTCACCGGTTTGAACAAGACGACCTTGCAGCCATTCAAATCGTCGATCGAGCGAACACCAACGACAGCGACGACAGCAAGAGCGCCGCCGACAGCACATGGCTCGCGCCATTGATCGTTTCCAGCAGTTCGAGAAGCACACGTCAAGTCAGTAACCATGGGTCGCATGCACAGTGGAGGCAAGGGTATGAGCAAGTCGGCTCGCCCGTACAAGCGCACGCCGCCGTCGTGGCTCAAGGTCTCGGCCGAGGACGTCGAGGACCACATCTGCAAGTTCGCGAAGAAGGGTCTCACGCCGTCGCAGATCGGTGTCATCCTCCGTGACTCGCACGGCATTGCCCAGGTCAAGTCGGTCACGGGCTCGAAGGTGCTGCGTCTCCTCAAGAAGAACGGTGCGTCTCTCTCCATAGTACCGTGGTACAAGCCATTTGGCTCGTGCATGTGCGTACCGATGTGTGAAGCTCGAGTGCTGACGTGCTCCTGTGCTTTTGATGCTTGGTGTCTCTGCTGTTGTTCTACCTGCTGCGCCCGCGACTGTGACGCTCGTGCCTTCGACGATGACGCGCGTGTGCCTCTCATTGGCGACTCGCTGCTCGGCTCGGTATTACCTGACGTGCGGATCGACGACGCGCTGCGTCCTCTCCGTCTGACGTGGGAATACGCGGGTGGTCGCTCGATCGATCCATCGTTTGATCCATTGATCCTCTGATCATGGCGCTCATTCGACGCGTTCAGGTCTCGCGCCGGAGCTCCCGGAGGACCTGTACATGCTCATCAAGAAGGCCGTGGCCGTGCGCAAGCACCTTGAGCGCAACCGTCAGGACAAGGACTCGAAGTTCCGCCTCATTCTCATTGAGTCGCGCATCCACCGTCTCGCGCGTTACTACCGCATGAACCGCAAGCTCTCGCCGAACTGGAAGTACGAGTCGGCCACGGCTTCGACGCTTGTGGCGTAAGCGTAGCGTAACTACTCGGTTACTACGCGCGCTCCTCTCGTAACGAGACTAATCACACTCGCTGGGTTCTGACAACCAACTATTTGTGTCATTTGTGCCATTTCGTAACCCATGGATGATCGTCGTCACATGAGCTCTGTGCGTGACGCTGGTCTACTGTTGCTGCTAGCGTCCGCCATGTGTGGACTACTGGCTGTCACCACAAGTGGTAGTGTACCCATAACACCAGTAGCCATGCTCTTCTGCTGCTTGTCCTGCTGGCGCTTGCGCGCATTTGCGACCAAGCGGCGCTCGCGCGCGAGCTCAGGACTCGCACAGTCGTGCGCCAAGTGCGCTGCGAGCGTCTTCGCGACGATCGTCTCTTCGCAGTCGTGCCGTGGACACGTGACGAGCCGATGCGGACACTCGCTGTGGTAGTGCTGCTCGCTCCGGCGCTTGGGAAACACAGCGCCGCAGAGCAGCTCACACGACTCGGCCATCTCTTTTGCGTCAAACGCCTGCACGAGTGCGTCGCGGTACACGCGCGGCTTGCAGCGCACGCGCCGGTGCATCTGCTCGTCGTCAAGGCGGTAGACTTGTTCGCACGCGACTTCGCGGCACACGACCATGCGCAGCGGACACGCGAGGCACATGTGCGCGTCGAGGTCCCGGAGCGCAACCTGCTCGCCGCAGTGCTGACGACAGCTCACGACGTCACAGGCGCGGTCGCGCGCACGCTGCGCGAGCGCTTTGAGCTGCTGGTTCACGATGCAGCTCGTCTTGTCCCGGAGTGACGGTGTCGGCGGCAAGCCAAAGCGCATGCGCACTGCAGGCGAGTCGTAGAGCACCCACTTGGTGTGGAAGCACGGCGCGCGAGGCAGTGCGAGCGCCATGTCGTCCACGAGCGCACCCATGCCTTCTTCAAACGTCCAGTAGCCCAGGAGCTGCTCACGGCACTTGGCCACGGGCACGATCGTCTGCGCGTACTGCGCAAGCTGCGCGGCGGTGCGGCACGCGCGCCAGTACCGCACTTCCTGGACAAAGCCCTGGAAGCTACTGCCGTCGGTCGCCGACGTTCCGATCGCACTTAGCGGCAGGTCGAACACCCCGCGCTTGATGCTCTGGAGCGCGCCGTTGACAATCAGACTTAGCTCGCGCTTGCTCACACTCAGAGCGACGTGGTGCCACCGATTGTGCTGCAGTGCGCAGTCAAACGCGACTTCGCGCGCCGCTTTGCTGCTGCCCGAGAGTCCTGAGCGGTAGAACGTCACGCAGCCGCTGCTGCCGACGAGCGCGATCGCGTTCTTGCTCGACGACGCGATCACGTGGCGACCGCGGCGCTCGAGCAACTCGAGCGGCGTGCTCTCGGACACGACAGCGAGCTTCGCGTCGACCTTTGCGAGCTCGCGCTCGTAGCGCCGCCGGAGACGCTCCATCTCAGCTGCAGCTGCTGCGGCGTCAGTCGCGTCAGTGTCGCTGCTCGTACTAGTAGCAGGAAGCGCCGCGAGCAGGTCCTGCCACTCGCTGCGCTTCTTGAGGCGCTTGGCTTGCTCGGCGAGCGCTTGCTGCCGCTCCGCGCTGTTGCTCTTTGTGCTTGGAGCGGTGCTTGCAGCCCATTGCTCGAGGTCGCTGAGCATACTGCGCTCGTGCGCTGGTACGAGCTCTTGGAGCACTGGCGTCGCTTGGATCATCTCGGTCGCCTGAGCTGCGACTGCGGCTGTGAACTCGCGCATCGCGAATTCGTCGAGCTCCTGCTGTTGCTGCATCGAGCGATAGAGGCGCAGCGCTTCCGCTAAGAGCACTTGGATCCAGCCCTTGGCGAGCGTCACAGCTCGCTGCGTCATCAGCATCCCAGTCTCTGCAGCGTTGAACGTATCTGCGAGGTCTTTCGCAGCAGCGGAGAGCTCACCACTCGAGAGCTTGAGCTGGTTTGTCGATACGCTACTGCCGCCTTTGCGCTGCTGCTGCTGCTTGAGCGCCTTGGCGATCGACAGACTGTAAGTGCAGTGTGTGCAAGTATATGTGAGTGAGTGAGGAGCGGAGGTACTAGCGTGCTTTGTCCAGCCAAGCGCACGCACATACACGAATGAACGTACAGCTCTGCTGCGAGTCCA
>JAASFL010000415.1:0-19906 GCA_023333735.1 Globisporangium takayamanum
ACTCATATTTTAGTTGACTTAGACTTAGTATAGCATACTTAGATCTAAAGGCTCACACCAAAGGGTGGAGCCGCACTTCCGACTCAAATGAACAGTTACAATTTGGAGCACTCAAACCAAGTGTCTTGTTTTGCTTCCGTCTTACGTGACTGGAATCCTTGCGGAAGGTGTTCTCACACGCTTCCTCGCAACTGTGCTGAGTAGCTCGGACACGTCCGGTTACAGTAGAAGTGCCGTGTTCATGACGACGACCACGATCCATCGTACTCGGTGAAGCAGATCGTCAAGCGAGAGTGCTGATCGGAGATCGAGTGCGAAGACAGCGATCCTGATCGTGTCAAGCGATGCGAAGTGATGTAGACCGAGTCGCATGGTGTCTACATCGGCGTACAAGCGCCTTGCGCAAGATAGCATAGTAATTCAGTCCAGAATTCTCCTTGTCCACCACACGCCTCGATCCATTCAATATGGGATCGTGAGTGACCCGCCGTCCAAGGCCCGTTCTCACCTCACGCCCAGCACCTACGACGCGCAGGTCCGGAATTAAAAGCTCCGAAGAACCGATTGATCGACCGACGTGGGGTCATTGATAGGCAGCATTGGCATTGGAGAATACCCAGCGATCTCGGCTGTTCAACCCGCGCGAAGCTTTGGCCAGATCGCCTCCGCGCCCCTACTGCAGTCGAAAGCGAGTCGGCAAGGAACTCATCTGCAGATCTTTGTGTGCCGCTCGAAATCCGCGATCGCCGATCTCCGAGCAAGCCGAACCCGTGTGACGAACTTCAGCACGGCAGGATACCCCAGCAGATCTTCCAGGAGGCCTCACAACCCTACCGATCGCGGTGATCGGCGCCCCGCAAGAGCTCGTCAACTCGAGATTGTGCGCACGTGATCCGCCTCACAACAAAGAATACGACCCGCGACCGTTCCGCCAGCGCGTTCGCGACCTGTGCGCATCGCAGCAACAGCGAAATCGCACACCCCAAGCCCCTGCAAGTGCCTTCGAGTCTCTTCGATCTCCAGCAGTTCGTCCGATCTATACGCCGGTAAAGCAGGCAGCAAGCTGCAGCCTGGTATACGACGGAGTGGCAAGGGTTTGCGACTGAGGACAAGAATTTCTTGTGGTCGTTCCACCACACTCACTACTGTACTAACTTGACACTATAATCAGATAGAGACGACCACACAGCACCACAGCAGCAAGTCTCAGCTCAGTCACTGATCTACAGCGCTCACAGCAACACTCGTCACATTTGCATGTCTAGAGATGTTTGCACTACTCTAAGATACTCAGTCGAAGCGATCGCGCAGAAGCACCCATGTATAACGTCGGACAATGGACTGCCTATTAGTAGTATAGGATATTTCTTGACGTTTTGCTCCACAACCGATAGAGAGCGTTGCGGTGTGGTGCCGCATTGGTGATGGCAAACTCGGTTGCTCCTCTATCCAATCGACGACTAGAGGCTTGGAGGCGTTGCTTTGGTGCCAAGGTCACCAACAAGGCCACCAACATGAGCTTTTGTGACGGCTCGATCGCTATCCTGTCCATGACTGCAAGCGGTCTTTGACGTCGCTGGGCCGCACGAAGACGGACCGCCAGACGACGCAGTGTACAAGCGTCTCGCTCGCGACCAGAATCAGTGGCTCGATGATGACGTGCTTCCGGGCTTCAAGCGCACTGTCAATGCGTACTTCCAAAGGGTCGAGCACATTGCGCGGTGTCTACTGAGTCTCTTTGCAGTCACACTTGGCGAGCGCGTGGACTTCTTTAACGAGTTCTTCCACAGTTCTTCCACAGCACATCGGACCAAGCATCTGGCGCAGTCGTGTACAGAAATACGAGCGCCTTGCGACACAACCACCAAATTGTGCGTATTAATTAATTGGCTCTATTGCTCTTGCGCACATAGTAGATCAATGTCACTATTGAGCTCGAATAAATAGTGCCATGCCCCCTTTTCAAACCGATACATTGTGTGTTCCACACAAATTAAATTTGTGCGCCACACAAATCGAACATTCGTCGTCGTCGCATCGCGAGCTGAACTTTGGTTGTGTTTATCTTGATAATTGTATGGTTTTGGTCGACCAAAAAGTATACAAATCGCAAGTCAAAGTCGACAAACAAAAATAGAGTCCAATCGCCACATCGTAGTCTGTGGCAAAGATGCGTTTGTCGTGCCACTGACCGCCTCGGGCCACCGACCATCACGCCTTTACGTTCGGACTGACTTTCTCGTGGTTTTGCGTCGCCTTGCGCAGCGCCAGCTGCTCGCGCCAGTTGCCCCTGCTGGTCATTTCGCAATCCACGCCGACCAACTCGCAGCCCGACCAACTCACAGCAACAGCAGCAGCAGCAGCTCGCTCTCACTCTGCCCAGACAGACACTCGTCGCGCCGTCCGCTCCTCAATCCTTCTGTGAAAACAGCTCCATCGCGCGAACAACAAAAGCAACAACAGCATGATGGCTTCTCCAGCGACGGAATTTGGGTACGCGCCGCCGTCTGCGAGCTACGAACCGCAGTCGCAACAGCAGTCGCAGCTCCCGCCGCCGCACCACTTGCACAGCGGCGAGCGCCCAAAGCTCTTCATGGCCGAACCCGGACAGAGCCACGTCGCGATGCTTGACGGCAGTTACCAGATGGTGCACCATGGCACGCCGCACCACCACCACCATCACGCTATGACGCCACAGCATGCAATGACACCACAGCACGCAATGACGCCGCAGCACCGCCGCCCAGCGGAGTTTGACCACGAGCCACTCATGATGAACAATCAGTACTACGCACCGCCGCCACTTGGCGCCCAGATGCTCCACGTGTCGTCCGACTACGAGTACGCGTCGAGCAGCTCAGGCGTGACGCCGTCGTCGACGTCTGGGACTAAGCGCTCGCGCGAAGACCTCAACATGAAAGAGAAGAAGCGCATGTTCAAGCTCAACGACCGCATCAACCAGCTCAAGGACGTCTTGGACGAAGCCGGCGTGCAGACAAAGAAGAACAAACAGTCGATCCTCGACAACGCGGCGCACTACATCGACATGCTCCGGAGCAACCTCTTGATCGCAAAGCAAAAGGCCGAGCGCGCCGAGCGCGAAGCCGAGAACTTCCGGCAGCAGTCGCTTAAGAACGCGTCGAGCGCAGACCGCGTCGTGAAAGGCTGTTTCCAGAAGACCACGACGCCGCGCGTTGTCGTTGACTTGGAGCTCCAGCCCGTGACGTTCAACAGCGCGTTCGTGAAGCACACGGGCGTCGCGGAGACTGCGCTGAAGAAGCGCGATGCGCTCAAGCCGTTCCTGTGCGCCGACGCGCAGCAGCTCACGCAGCTCGTTGACCGCGTGCGTGCGACGCGTGCATCTGCGAGCACGACTGTGAACGCGTCGAGTGCGAGTGGCATCGAGCCCGTGACGCTCGTGGTCTCTGCGATCTTGGACGACAAGGATAAGCTCAAGAACGTCGAGTTTAGCTTGATCCCCGTGGCAGACGACAGTGCGTCGCAGGACTCGGCAGTGATAGCGAGTGGGAAGGTCGCCGCTGCAGTCGATGGCGTCCACGAGTCGACGGTCGTATGATCCAAGAGAGAGGGAGATGGATGTGTGTGTACTATAAGACAACAACAGTAAACGTCCTCAGTGTGTGTCCACGTGACGACTATCGAGTGCCCTGGTCCTTCATCTCCATGAAGAAGAGCTCGGGTGAGGATGTCATGGTGTTCGAGTTGGTCATTGCATAGTGGAATCAAGTGATTTGAGTCTCAAATATGTATGTAACTTTCTTGGCATAAATAATCGATAGTGAAACCAAGTCACTTTGACTCGACCGCACATTTACAACAAGGTCTTTTCTCGATAAGCGCGTCGTGTTACGTGAGACTAGCAGCAGCAGCAGTGCGATGGAGTCGAGTGCCAGCAGCAGTGCGATGGAGTCGAGTGCCAGCAGCAGCGCTGGCAGCGGCAGTAGCACTGGGCAGTGCCCTGCAACTCGCCACGCAGCAGACACCACAGGAGCAGCGCATGGGGATTCGCACAGTCAGTACGGGCACCACGAGCGTCGCCACCATCACTACCACCATCACGAGCATCACGGCAGTGCTGCATACCATGAACGTGCACCGAGTCCCAACTCGCGCGCTCGGTCGCCTCTGCGCTCAAACGATGCATTTCATTCGCACGACCGCCACCACGACCGGTCGCATCGTGACTATCAGCACGACCACCGGTCGTATGCTCGCGAGAGCTACGACGACGACGACGACCGAGCGTTTGATGAAGACCGATCGCGGTGGCACCACCGCCACCACTCGAGCCGTGACGCGTATGATCACGACGACTACGCTCACCAAGCGCCAAATACGCAGATCCGCGAGGCGCCACCGAGTCGGACGCTCATCCTGCGCGGACTCACGCCAGCGGTCTCGGAGAGAATGGTACTTCATGTCGCTCACCCCCTCGTGACCTATCGCGTAGCAGCGCTCGACGTCGTCCTGCGCGCAGAGACTCGCTCTTCACTGTCGCGTGCTTGCGTAGCATCACGAGTAGAGTAGAGTAGAGTGGCGAAGAGCAGGCGATCGCCCACTACTGCTCCGCCTCGCAACGAACGCCAGCACCTGGACGCACTGCTGCCGCAGCACACGCATTCACACTCTGGACCTCTTTGCTGTCGCTCGTACGTAGATCATGAGTGCGCTCGCGGCGTTTCGCCCGACGTTTGCGCGCGTCATCCACAACAAGGTGCGCTGTCCGACAAGTGTGCGACGACGACTCGAGCTGCTTGCTGCTCAAAGCTCCGACGCTCTCTCTCTCACACACACATGCGCTCTTGTCTCTTGTGTGTGTCTGTGGTGACTGTGACGACTTCGTAGGCGACGGGCGAGTCACGCGGCTTTGCGTTCGTGTCGTTCCAGAACATCCCAGACGCGACGCAAGTCGTGCTCGCCTACAGTGCGTCCTCCTGCGGCTGCTATCCACATGATGCACTGCTGAGTGTATGGGCAAGTGACTGACATGAGCTCGCTCTCTCGCTCTCGCAACCAGCGCACGGTCCGCTCCACCTCGACGGTCAACCAGTCGCGCTTGGCTTCACAGACAACGATCGATCGAGTCGAGACGGCGCGAGTGAGACTGGCAACTGGGTCTGCGCGCAGGTGCGACTGTCGCTCAATGTGTCGATGAGAGCGAGCGAGGACATTGGTCACTCAAGTCGTGTGGTACATGGCACTTGGTCCTTTTGCTTGCGCCAGTGCCTTGGAGTGAACTTTGCAAGACGCGAGCGGTGCTACATGTGCAACACCTCGCGCCACGAGGCAACGCATGCGAGTTCTAGCAGTGCTGCATCGCATCACCACAGCCACCACAGCTACAGCCATCACCACAGCCACAGCCATCACTATGGGCCGTACGAGACCGACGTCGATGCGCCGTCACCTGTGCTGCTCGTGCGGATGTTGCCAGAGGACATTGAAGAAGGAGAGGTGCGCTCATGGTGCAGTTCATGGTGGAGCGACTGCCTCCCTCGCTTGACAAGTGCTTTCTTGTCGTATGTCTTGTGTCGGCGAGCAGCTCCACGTGGCGTTCGCAGAGTTTGACGGCGTGAAGGACATTCGACTCATCCGCGACCGCGCGACGAACCTCTCGCGCGGCTTTGGCTTTGTCGAGTTCGTCGACATCGAGGTGCGTCGACTTGCCACGTCGTCTTTGCCTCGAAACAAGCGCGTCCTTGTTCGTCTCTGGAGAAGACGGACTCGCTCACATGGACTGGACGTGCGTCTGTGATCCTAGAGTGCGAAGAGTGCGCTGGATGCGAACGACTCGATTCGCGTCCATGGGAAGGAGGTCCGCGTATCGTTTGCCCGCGACACGTCCAAGCACAGCGGTCACAGCCAGTCTGTAGGCGCGAGTCAAGCGAGCCATGGCGCGTACTCGACCAACTCGATCGCTGCTGCAGCACTCGAGCAAGCGCAGTGGTCGCTTGTAAACGGCTACAACAGTGGCGGCGCTATGAACTCGTCGACTGCCCAGCACGAACGCCACGACGCGCCGACAGATCTCGACGCAGACGTCAATGCGTTCCTCACGTCCGCAGTCGCTGCGGCGCCGTCGCGTCCCAAGAAGCAGTGGCCGCTGCCGTTTGAGACTGGCGGCGGGAGCTACGTCTATGCGAGCGACCTCGGTCTGTACTACGACGGCGACAGTGCGTTCTACTACGACGCGCAGTCCAAGGTCTACTACAGTTCGTTCACAGGGCAGTACTTCACGTGCTCGAACGGCTCGAAAGGCGCGTTCGCGACGTTTGAAGCGTTCGCGCCACCGCCACCGATCGACCACGCAGTTGTCTCGGTTCGAGCAACTGGTGCACAGGTACCAGCTCCCACAGCGACACCTGCGACTGGCGCTAGCGTGGCGCTGTCACTGGCGAAGAAAAAGGAGAAGAAGGAGAAGAAAGCGCTGGCGTTTGGCGTCCTCGGACCGATCGTGACGAAACCAAAGGCGCCACTTGGCAACGGACAAGCCGCTGCGGCGGCGCCAACTGCAGTGAGCCATGCGTCTGGCGGACTGACAAAGCGCAAGAGCGCAGTGGACATTGCCAAGTGGTCGCAGCTCCAGCGCGCGTCGAAAGCGAGCGACACTGGAGATGCGACTGCGACATCGTTGCCATCAGGTCCAACAGTGTCACCCAGTGCGTCTGCACCAGCAGCAGCAGCATCGGCGCCGTCGAAAGCGAATGCAGAGCTCGATCAGCTCGTGAGTGCGGCTGTTGAAGCGCCGATCTGTCTGGTACGTCCTTTGTCATGCGGCTTGAGACGTCTGCTGAGAGCACTCACTGGATGTGATGACGCTGCTCCCATGGCTCGCACACGCACTCTGACACGGACGAACGTAGCTCTGTCGCCGCAAGTTCACGTCGATGGCGCTCCTGCGCAAGCACGAGACGCTCTCGAAGCTCCATCTCGAGAACCTCGCAAAGGCAAAAGCAGACAAAGACGTCCTCGCGTCCGAGTACCGCGAGATGGAGAGAGCGCAGAAGGACCGTCTCGAGGCGAAGACGCAGCCATCGGAGCGCAAGCGACAGCGCAGCACAGCACCGACAGCAACAGCAACAGCGACGAGCAGCAGCAGTGTCCCAGCTTCAGCAGCTGCCGTCTCAGAGCCGAGTGCGTCGCTCGAAGCTGGCATTGGCGGCAAGATGCTCAAGATGATGGGCTGGAAGCGCGGTGAAGGACTCGGGAAGCACGGCACTGGCATCACAGCGCCAGTCGCAGCAGTCGGGAACATTGGGAACGAGACTGCAGGCATTGGCGCGCGGACGACTGCAGCAGTGCCGCCTCCGATCGACCTCTCCGACATGGCGTCGTACAAAGAGCGACTGCAGCAAATGGCGCGCGCTCGGTACGACATGACGCCGCGCGGCTTGTAGCGAGCGCGAGGCAGAGAGAGAGCTAGGGACACAGAGAGACGCTATACACACAATGGCACTGACGATACGACGGCACGTGGTTGATCGCATAGAGAGCGAGCGAGCGAACGATCGCTCGTCGACAGAGTCACTGCGTACGACTACAAGCTGCTTACGCGAGCTTCTCGACCGCCTCCTTCAGGTACGCCTTCTTGTAGCCCGACACGCGCTTGCCGACCTCTTTGCCGCCCTTGTAGAAGAGGAACTCGGGAAACGCACCGACTTCGAGCTCGTCCTTGAGCTGCTCGACCTCAGGGATCGATACATCGAGCTTTGCAAACGTCACGTCGCTGTGCTTCGCCGCGAGCTCGAGCACAAACGGCTGGATCTGCTGGCACTTGCCGCACCACGGCGCTTCAAACTTTGCCACGACTGGCTTGCCCGACTCGACAAGGCGCGCAAAGTCCTGCTTGGACTTGACGAGCGTGAGGAGACCGGCTTCTGCGTCGTCTGCGTCTGCGCCGTCGTTGTCCTTGACAGTCGAGAAGTACTTGTGGCTGTCCTTTGGGTTCGCTTGGATCGTCTTGTCGCCTGGCTGCCAGTTCGCTGGGCACACTTCGCCATGCTCTTCGACAAACTGCAGCGCTTTGATGAGACGGAGCGTCTCGTCAACGTTCCGACCAATTGGGAGGTTGTTGATCGTGATCTGCTGGAGCACGCCCTGTGCATCGATGATGAACAGACCGCGGAGCGCAATGCCAGCGTCTTCCAAGAGCACGCCGTATTTGGCCGAGATGATCTTCGTAATGTCCGCGACAATCGGAATGTCCATCTTCCCAAGTCCGCCCTTGTTCCGCGGAAGCTTTGTCCACGCCAAGTGCGACTCGGGCGAGTCGGTCGAGACCGCAATGAGCTGCGTGTTTAAGGCTTCAAAGTCCGCAGCGCGGTCGTTGAACGCAATGATTTCGGTCGGACACACGTACGTAAAGTCCTTGGGGTAGAAGAACACGACGACGTACTTGCCGCGGTAGTCTTCGAGCGAGATCTCGGTGATGTCGTCGTTGAGCACCGCGGCGGCTGTGAACTTTGGCGCAAGGCCCTGCACGCGCGCAGTCGCTGGCGGGTACTGGATCGCAAAGTCCTCGTCGTCGCCGTCTTCAGCAAAGTAGTCCTCATCGTCGTCGTCGACCGTGAAGCGGCTGGCAAACGAGCGCGTCTGGAGCTGCTGCTGCGCGAGCGCACTCACTGGCGCAAACGAGCGGCTCGCAAACGCTGGCGTGACAGCAGCCGACGACGCGCGGAGCGCAGCAGCAGCGGCCGCTGGACGCGCAGCCACGAGGCGGCGGAGCATCTGGACAGAGCGCATGGCGGTGGTGGTGGTGGTGGTGAGGTGAAGAAAGAGGCGACACCGGCGTGTGCAGCGGCGACCAAGAGCTCGAATGAGCTGGAGCGAGTGAGTGAGCGGTGGCGGACGCGCCAGTTAGTTGACCGGCCATGTCGAACCTTGTGGAACAAAAGATCGCTGGCGACTCAATTCCTATAATATACTTGATGCAAGTATGTGGGTATGATAATTGAGAAAGGATCGCAAATGACGACGAATCTCCATTCGTGCACGCATACATTTGATTATTTACACATTCAGGCGCACTACGCTACATTAACTGCTGCAGTAGCCAAATGCCAGTGCAAATTACAAATGTGAGCATACAAGCTCGTCAACGCGTGTTGAAGCGCTCAGCACACGCGTGACGACACAACCAAGTCTACGATGTATGCATTGAGATCTTTATTGCTTTCAGTTCTTCTTTGAGCCACCAAAGCCGCCAAAGCCCATCATCGCCATCATCTCGGCATCTGCGTCGCTCACTGCAGCGTCTGCTGCTCCTGGTGTCTCCTTTGCACTGTCGGTACTGCTCGCAGGTGCCTCGACACTCTTCTTCGCGCGCTTCTCCTCGCGCTTTTGCTTCTTCGCAAGCGCTTCCTCTTCTTCGATCGCTTTGAGCTTCTTCTCGTACTCTACGCGTTCACAGACACACACGCAATGTGAGTAGGTCGAATCACACAGCATTCACACTTAGTTGAGTCCAAGACGCACCTTCCATTGCATCGAGCTTCTTCGTCATGATCGGGTCCCACTTGCGCTTCACGGCGCTCTGCAAGCGGTTCTTCACTTGGTCGACTGTCGATCGCTCCACGCGCATGCTGAAGCCAAGCTTGCGCTGGTCTGCCCACGTATAGAGCAGCGCCATCGTTTCATAGGTCCGCACGCAGTGAATACGCGACTGCTGCAACTCCAAGCATCGCATACATCTATGTCCGTGCGGTTGCATATGTACGCAAAAACAAACCAAAGACGTACGCTTTTTGCCGTTGATGTGGTCGAGGTACGCGACTGAGTCCTTGAGTCCGCACTCGCACACTTCGCAGTAGTACCCGCCGCTCTTGCTCAAATCGTCGGACTTGACGACGCGCACGGTCCCGACGTTTGTCTCGAGCGCCACTTTCTGCGTCCGCGCCTTGAGGAACGCACGCGCAGAGCCTGCTGGTCCCTCGGCGCCTTCATCTGCGGCTTTGAACTCCTCTTTGTTCGACTTGATCACCTTCTTATCCTGTTGTTTGTTGTTTGTGGCCGGCGACGAGGCAATGGACATGCACATGCACATGTAGTGAGCTACGTAGCACTGGTGCTTTTGAGCGAGTGTATACAGTAGCAGTAGCAGCAGCACGCACACATACAAGCGACGCACCTCGACTTCTGGGAGCTTGCCGCTCGCACGGAGCTGTGCGCGCTTCTCGTAGAGCTCTTCATCCCACGTCTGGCGCTCAAAGTTCGCGACACCTTTCTTGTCCTGTAACGTGGTAGATCGAGAAGCACATGTCAGCACTTGCACTAGCTTGCAGACGTTCGCTCGATCGTCGTGCACAGACGTAGAGACACATGCACGCACCGCCATCGTTCTTGCAGATTGATGCTCTTGCAGCGTTTGGTGCTGGCAACTTTGTAAGTGTGCCATACAATATCCAGTTGCAGCAATACAATATCTAGAATATTATGTGTGGCCCACATCATCCAAATAATTTTGATTTTTGTATGCGCTCGTAGATCCTCTTTCTATATAGCATTTTCAATACAAAGTGTCGTGTGCTATTTGTCTTGCAGTTTGTATGCTTGTGTTCTCTGGCAACTGCTTGATTCCCACGTGATAGGCGTACTGACATACATTCTACAAGTGTATTGTAGGAAAATGTAGTCTCTGGCGTTTCAGCACTCGGACCAGCCGCAGCGATTTTGCGGCCACTCGCGTCTGCAAGCACCGACGGAACTTCCCCTGCACGCCGTCGCCGTCGCCACCTCGATCGATCCGAGCACTCGAGCAGCATGGTTCTCGCGCACCAGGACGCCTGGCGCAAGCACCCGTTCATCACCGGCTGCGCCAAGAAGCCTTTCCCGGGCCTCGGCATCGCCTCGGCGATCTTCGGCGCCTACCTCGTCGTCGACCTCGTCGCCGGCGGCAGCAGCAGCTCGCACGCGCACAGCAGCAGCGGTGACCACCACTACAGCAGCAGCCGCAACAGCAAGTTCCAGTACACGCGCGAAGAGATTGGCGAGCGCCCGACGCTGCAGTAAGCGCGCATATCCCACACATGTCTGCCCACGCGTCATGTCTGCCCACGCGTCACGAGCGCGTGCTTGCTTCTCGGCAGCTCGCAGCAGCTCTGTAGCTCCGTAGCTCTACGACTGACGTGACGCCATCGCACAGAGAGCCGACACGTCTACACTCGTTCACAGACGTATGCAAGCAATACACTGCGCGAACGACAGGAGAGCAAGCGTGTGTGTGTGTATGAGAGCAGTCAGCACGCGCATTCAATAGACGCGAGCACTTGTTCCTCTGTTGTCCATTGCAGTACAGGCGCGACTGACCAACTGCTGTCGACTACTCCTACAACTGAGCTACTGATACTCTTGCTGTCTACCTCTGACGGCGACTCTGCTGGTCTCGCTCGTCTTTGTCATCACCATCGTCGTTGTTGTTGTCTTTCTCATGGCCAGTGCCACGATCTCCACTCACACTGTCAGGTCGCTGCGTCTCGTGTTGCTGGAGCTCAAGCATCGACACGCGCGTCATGAGCTGTGTGATGAGCAGTGTCGTCTCGGCTTTCGCCTCCTCTTGCTCGAGCACTTGCTGCTGCAGCTGCATGTTCGTCTGTGCGAGCTCATCGAGCTGCTTCTGCTGCGCGTCGACGACGTGGCGGAGCTCACTCACGTGACTCTGGACAAGAAGCGCTGTGTCACTCGCACTCAGTGCTGTCGAGACAAACGTGTCGCTCGGACTGCCGTGGTGGCTACTGCCAGTGCCACGCAAAGACGTGTACTGCGGCGACCGCAAGCCTGTGCCACCAAGTGCATAGTGCTGCTGTTGCTGTTGCTGTTGCTGGTGGTGCTGGAGCTGGAGCTGTTGCATCGCAAACGCCGCGACCGGATTCGGACCACTGAGCCCTGCGGCATCGAGCACTGCGTCGTACTCGGTCTTGGTCCGGCCCGAGTGTGCGCCAAAGTGCGCCAAGACTGCATAGCACGTCACACAGACGCGCTGCGGCGTCTTGAAGCCTTTCGTCGTCATTGTGACTTTGCGATCTGCGCTGTGCTGCGAGCAGATCGACTGCCCGCAGTTGCGGCAGTGGTGCCGGTGCTTGAACATCCCAAACGCGACGCGGCAGATCGCGCACTCGTCGTCGCGCTTCCACGCTGGCGGCGACTCGACTTGCTCAGGGCTATGGCGGTGCTGTTGGGGATAGCGATGCCCCAGTTCGTGCTCAAAGGCATCGAGGTCGGCTTCGAGGTCGCGGCCAGGACCTCCAGCTGCGCTCGAGAACCGGCGGAACCGACCGCCACCGCGTCGTCGACCGCTGTCGTCATCACATTCGTCGCCAGACGATCGGTCGTGGTAGACGTCGCGAGTCGACAGTGCTGGCGGCGCATACCGGAGCGTCGCGTCGTAGCTCGGGATCACTGGGAGCGACTGGTGGCGACCACTGCGGCGACCGCCGCCGATTGCACTTGACGTCGTTGAGGACGTTGTTGGACCGTGCGAGCGACTCTGCACTTGGTTGCGACTGCGCTTGACAAAGCTCTCGTGGTACTGCTGGGTCGCTGCAGCAGCGGCGTACTGGTGCTGGCGCTGGTAGTCGAGCGAGTGCTTGCGCTGGAACGGCCCTGCCATTTGCTTGTGCAGCGGCGGTGCGAGTGCCGTTGTCGTTGCGAGTGGCACTGACGTCGCGCTCGATGGACTCCCGACTTGGCTCGACGTGCGCGTCGACGACGGCGAGATGAGACGTCCGTCCTGCCGAGAGTTGAGCGATCCAGCGTCGCTTAAAGAGCTAAGAGACTGGAGCAGTGGGCTCTCGGCTGGGTCCGACGTGTCTGTAGACGTGAGGCGACTGATGCCATACGGCCGCGGCGGCCACAGCCGACTGCTCTCTTCATTGCTGTGGCTCTGGAGCAGCTCGTAGCGCTCAGACGAGCGCTTCGTAGTCATAGTGTCCGGGCTCGCGTCGCTCTTTGTGAGCAGCTCATAGTGCTGCTCTGGTTGTTGCTTGTCGTCTGTGTGAGCGAGTCTCTTGTTTGTGCTGTGAGGACGAACTCGCTCGCGGTCGCCATCGCCATCGCCATCGCCATCGTCGTCGTCTTCGTTCGAGTCGTTGTTCTGCTCTGGTGACGACGCCTCGCTGTACGCGTCGAGCAGCACTTTCATCGACTCGCTCCCGAGTCCGACTTGGTCCGCGAGCTCGAGCACAGAGAGTCCCTCTGGCGTCCGCACGCACACTGCGAGCGGGTTCGCAGTCAGCAAGCGACGCAGCCAGAGCGGCTGCACGCGCGCGCGGATCGCAATGTGCAGTGGCAGCAAGTGCACGGCGTTCTTCGTGCGTGCACCATCGGGGTACGCAGCGAGCAGCTTATCGAGTAAAGCAACTGGGACGTGCGGCTCGGTGCACGCCCAGTGGATCGGCAGCATGCCGTAGTCGCCGCGCTCGCATGCGAGCTCAGGTGCGATCTCGATCAAGCGCTGGAGTCCTTTCCAGTCGGACGCCTCGGCGAGCCGCACGGCTTCCGAGTTGTGCGCCATCCTGTTGCTTGTGTATGGTCTTCTGTGTGTGTGTGCGTGTGCGTGTGTCGAAGCTGCTGTCTGCTTGCCTGGACAGGTCACGTGTGTGCACGCGCGTGTTGTGTGTGGGTTCACGCAATGGGACAAGGAAGGGCGAGCGGATCCCTCTCAGCAGCTGCACTAGCACTTACACTGATCACGCCGCTTGTCAAGCAGCACTACAGCAAGACGCGCGTGTGTCGTCTAGCACCAACAGTGTGCGCGCGAGAGAGCCACAAAGTGAGCTGCAGCGCTCGAGCGCTTACTCGCGTCACGATGATCAATGCCGTCGATGTCGATGTCGATATCGTCGCGGTAACGAACTGCTGCTGTGTTCATTTGGATGGAGGAAAGAAAGAAGGAATGTGCACCCATCTCCCATTTCCAAGTGTTAGGTTTTTCTCTCTGCCGATCAATTCCGCTCAAGACGATACAAACACTATATACGTGTGGGAAAGTAGCGAGAACAAGAAGGACTTGTTTCAAGAGGCGTCTCGCCTGTTGCGCGAGTACGTCTTGTACACAGGGAACCGTTGGCTCGCGCTGCAGCAGATAGCAAGAACAAACAGGATTGTTGGATTTTCGAGTGTTTTGCGTTGTTTTACACACATGCATTTATACAGATATCCCTTTCAATATCAATTGTATTTTTTAATAGATGTATATATTTTAACAGTCAAAATATAATAAAAACGATCTAAACTATAATCAATTTCATACAACAATTAAATAACAAAGTAGCACTATTAAGAGGCTTATCTGTACAATGCGTCCATTTCGAGCATCCACACCGAAGCCCATCAAGCGACGCAAGTCGCGAAGCGACACAAACCGATCGCCTTGATCACGGTGACACATGACCACTGGAGCGCGCACTTGCGTCGCCGCACCTCTTGGTCGTGACTGCAGCTGTCGCCGCAGTTGTCTATGTCTTTGCAACGTCCGTGACAAGCGAGATGCTCGTTGTCTGGAGCCTCAGCCTCGCGCTCTTTGGCGCTGCTGTGCTCCCGTTCACGTACGCGACGTCCCTGCTCTTTGCCGCGCTTGCAGTCAGTGCTGTCGCGTACTCGCTCGTGCTACTCGTGTGTGTCGAAGCGCAGACAGCCGTCGCCTCTCGCCTCAAACGGATGTGGACCGCGATCACCCGCGTCTTTTGGCGTTCATCCGGAGCAGCAGCTAACGCCTACGACGCAGACGCGACTGGCGCAGATGCCTGTCCGAGCGACTTGGAGAGCGCAAAGCACAGTCTCGTCGACGTCATCAGAATCGCAAGCATGCCTCGCAACACATTGACACTCAAGGCAGCATGCATGACCACAACGCGCATGATAGATAGATACGCTTGCTTGTACTTGTACGCACTTACTTTTGCTCACGTTCGACACAGAGGACAGCTACTAAACACACACGAGACTCACTGCATGCGCGCACCGAGGAAGAGCACGTCGAATGCCGTGCGCACTGCGTGCTCGTTCGCTGGGTCCGAGACACGAAAGCCATCGGCGAGCATCGTGATCCAGAAGCCGCAGAACTTGTAGAACGCAAACTCCTCAGATGGGTCCGCGCTGTCGCACAGCAGGCGCGTCATCTCGAGCATGATCGCAGTCGACTGGTGCTCCGACTGCCCTGCGGCAACGAGTTGCTCGTACACGTCTTCGCCAGAGAACGATCCGTCGCTGTCCTTGTCAATGGCGTCAAAGATCTCCATCACCCGCTGCTGCGACTCGTAGCTCCACTGCGAGAAGCACGTCATGGCAGTGTCAACCATGAGCTCGACGTCAGACTTGATGCCGAGTGGTGGCTCGAGCGCACTGCCAGCCGAGCGCACGTAGTCTTCGACAACCATGCGGAGCTTCTTGGGCGATTGCTGCTGATGATGATGATCGTGGTAGGCGCGACTCGAGACGCGCGTAGTCTGCGTGACGAGCATTGGGCGACCGCTGACGCGGTCAAACACAAACACGTACGCGTTCTTGTCGCTCATGGCGCGGAACGTCACGTCGCCATTGCCGCTCATCCGGTCGTAGCGTGGAGAGAGCGGCATGTCTTGCGCGGAGAGCGAGGCGCGGAAGACGTCAAAGAGGTCGAGCATCTCGAGAATGTCGACGAGCGACGCGATCTGCGCACATTCGTCTCGCGGCGAGCTCGTCGCGTGCAGGAACGCGCGGAGCTGCATGTGCTGACCGTCCGCAGACGTGATCCATGACGTGACCGAGCCGGCTTTGTTGAACACCGAGACCTCGGCACCGAGGCTCTCGACTTGGTACCGCAGCAAGTAGTTCGCGTCCGACACGGCGATGCGCAAGCGCACACATACGTTGTCGCCGAGGTCTGGGAGCTCGAGTCGGATCTGTCCACGGAAGTTCTGCAGGCGCTCAGCGAGCGAGAGGTGCTTGATGCTGCAGCCGTTCCTAGTTGTAGTAGTAGTCGTGGGACTTCGGCGAGCACTTGGACTGCTGATGCTGCTGCTGAGCGTCGTAGAGTAGCTGGCACTGCTGCTATCACCGCCACCGCCCAAGGCTGAGCGCAGAAGCTCGCGAGCGTCGTCCGAGAGTCGGCGACGCAGAGATGGACTCACTTGGGTCGCAGGCATGGCGGTAAACAGAAGCGATCGCGTCGTCGGAGGTGGTGGGACCGCGCAGATTTGAAAGTGCGCACTGCATGCAGTGGCATCTCGAGCAGGAACTCAGCGCCAAGCAGCCACGAAGAAGCGGGTGACTCCTGCTGAGAGTCGCGCTTTGCTGCTGCTTTCTATGTTTTCACGTTTCGCACGAGCTAGGACGAGTGCGTCCTGCGTCGTCCTGCTGCTCTCGCCAGCACTGATCGCTGAGACGCAAGCAGCTGTCTGCTTCCGAGAAGTCAGTCTCGACCTCTCAAGGAGACGCGAAGACGCCACTCCCCATCTGGCGCCGATCCAGTCATCCAAGCAGCTTGTCTTCGCTTGAATGAATGAAAAATGAATGATCATGAGACTGGAGCGGACAACTGAGAGCATCGGTCAGGCCATGCGTGACATCCTAGACGATGCGTCCTGGATTCATGGTCCTCCGACGATGACGGCGCGACGCATTGCATGATCTGCACGACGACGATGAGTCGCAGCCGCAGCAGCCAAGATCTCGGAAGAACAGAGGCACAGAGGCGGCGGCGTCTAAAGACCAGCGCGTTATGAGCGACAGATAGACAGACGAGTCCTCTGCACGCACAGCTTGAGCAATAGGCAAAGCGTCGACAGTCACTCTATGCACACGCAGACCATGACGTTCGCTTGCGCTAGGGATGCACCTGCGCGTTCTTGTATACGCTGTCGCTATGTCACGTCATGGCGTCCTCAGTTCTTCTTCTTCTGGACCTTGCTGAACTTGGCGCTCCGCTTCTCAACGTGCGACGTCGTCGTCGTCGTGCTGCTGCTGCTCGACGTCGTGGACGCTGCGGCTGCGAGTGCCGACGCTTTCGCCGGGATCGGGTCGCCCAAGAGCTTCTTCTCCGCGTGCTCGAGCGCCCACTCGTGGTTGTGCAGACGCAGACTCACGCGCTCTTGCTTGTACACCTTTGGTGCGTCAAAGCCGACGTTCGGACCGGCGCCCATGCCCATTTGCATCTGCATCGCCTTGCTGTCGTCGCTCGCTGCTCACACATAGAGAGCGTCACAGTCAGTCAACAGTGTTCGTTTTGTGCATACTTTCTGTGAGTGAGAGAGAGCAAGAGACACACCGCTCTGTTCGCCGAGGATGAGCGAGAGGAACCCGCGCATGCCAAACATCACGAGGAAGTACCACGACACGGACGAGACGTACGACACATCGAGCGTGCTGTTCAGACGGAAGAAGCACATAGAGAGAGCATGCGTGTGTGAGTGAGTCGCCCTTGTGTTGTCCATTGCAAGCGCCTCGTCGACAGTGTCGGGCACTCGCTGCCTTCACTCGCAGTAGACAGAGGGACGTACTTGAGCTCAATGCCGCGCTGGAGCATGGACTTGAACTTTTGCGTGAGCGAGAACGGCACTTTGGCTGCAGGCGTCGTCCGTCACGCAGTGTGTCTGTCAGTCCATCGTCTGTGTATGTGGCATCGCTGCTAGAGCAGCAGTATCACATCGTCGAGTGTATACATAGAGCGAGACGTACCGAGCACGAAGCCGCCAAAGAAGTAGCTCATGAGGCCCATCATGACGAAGTTGGAGACCATGAACGTCATGTTGCCCTTCATCATCTCGAGCATGCTGTTCGGGTTCATCATCTGGTTCATCGCCTCGCTCTTGACCTTTTCGCGCAGCGCGCCTTTCATGCCGTGCTTCTTCTGCGACGCCGTGAAGTAGTGCTTGCGCATCGCAAACGCGTCTGCCGAGACGTACTTGGAGTTGAACCGCGTCATCTGCGCGCGCTTGACCGTGTTCCTGTGGCGTTATGCGTACGTGTGAGTGCACTGAGCAAGTAAGTGCGCAGCTGTAGACACAAGGTAGACGCACGGACGTACATGGGGCGGAGCTCGTCGATCGCTGCGATCTTCTCAGTCTTGAGGAGCAGCGTGACGTAGTGGCGCACCATGGCCGAGCAGCCAAAGATGATGACCATCGGCAGCACGACCCAGTCGCGAATGCTCGGGTCGAGGATGATCTCGACCATTTTGCGGGTGTCTTTTGTGCGTTTGCTAGGTGTCGTTCAGCAGTTGGTACTCGTGCAGTACGATGAGCGAGACAGCGAGCAGTGGTGGTGTTGCACGCGCGCGCGTCGAGATAGCGTCACTCGGTCAATCGAGCGAGCAGTCGAGTCGCGAGTGTGCTGAAGGCGAGGGGGGCGGTCCAGTATACAGTACATACTCGCAATACTAGACCTCTATCGTCTGATGCAAGTAAAACCTCTGCATCAAAGTGAGCCATCATTCTGACATCAGTAATAGGAATGACGGTACATTGTAAAAATGACTTGTTTGATTTGGAATCTATTTATCCGATTTTTTCCCTCTGATAGACAATGCAGTTTTATTGTGTCATCACGATAGAGGATGATAATACATCATGTACTAGAGGTTTTACCTCCAATTGAAGATACATGTGGTTTGAGCGTCTTGAGTTTCGTCATGCACAAGAGAACATCGCTTGGCAAGCACTGCTGCTGCTGCCTCTAATGCTTCGCCGAGCCGTTCTCCGCGCGCGTCGCCGCCTTCCTGCACGCACAGCTGGTCACGACACGACCGAGTTCGACGGTCCAGCCGGTGAGCCGGCGCCGAGCTCGCTCGATGTGTACCACTGCAGCCGTAGCGGCGCGGACGGTGTCCTCGCTGCGAAGAAGCGCCGCGAAGATCTCGATGGCCTCACGCTCCCAGACGGACTCACGTTCCTCCGTGCGCGTGCAAAACACCATATCTTGACTGTGCAATCGGAAGAGCAGCGCGCGAGTGACGCGTGGGTGCGTCTCCAGCGCCTCTACGAAGTCTTCCAGCGCGTGCAACTTGAGCACGACGCTCGTCTATTTGAAGCGAACAAACCGCGCGACGAAGGACTGCGCACGCTCTTGGAGAAAGAGATCTGTCCGCCCGGTGTCGTCCTGCGCGACTTGCAAGCGATCACACAGGCGCTGCCAGATGGCTTCACGCCGCAGATGTTCGTCTCGCTCGGGAACGTGCTGTACGAAGAGATGGTCGTCGCGTCCCAGCGCAGCACGATCGACCCGAGCGCGTTCGAGACGCTCGGTGACCATTTATACGCGCAAGCAGTCGCAGTCGCTGCGTAGACCACCCACGGTGCGCCACACAGGTAGACAGCGACGGCAGGAGGAGGTAAGTAAGTAAGGAGGGAAGGAGGCGGGGCGTGCATGTATATGTGTGTAGGAGAGTAGTCTCCGTGTCGATAGCTTAGCTTAGGATCATGGTGAAGATCAGTGTCTAGTCCGATCCCATGGAGAGCCAGCCCCTGTACATATCCATTCACTACTTGAGCTACTCCTGCTCTCTCTCTCTCTCATACGCGTTACGCCTGACGCGAGCGCAGCAGCTCTTCGACAGGTGCGAGTCCGTTCGTCTCGAGGTCGGCGTCCGTGAAGAGCTGGATGAGGTCACCGTTCTGCTTCGCAAGCACGAGCGCTGGGATGCCGGCTTTGATGTCCGTCACGCCCAGCGCCTCTTGCTCGCGGCGAAGGCACACGCCGTACTGAGAGGCAAAGGCATCGCACCACAGTCAACCAGAGCCATTGGAGCGCACGTATATAACGCGACTTCATGCATGCAGCTTGTTGTACCTTGCGCTTGAGCTCACCGCGGAGCTCACTCGCAAACGGAATCGCCCACCACGGACCCTGCTTGTCGCGAAAGTGCGCGAGCTGGTCTTCTTCCGAGCGGTCCGAGCCGACGAACACAATCTCGAAC